>JAJMAO010000104.1:0-54975 GCA_030572575.1 Scheffersomyces insectosa
TGACTTCGGCGCCAGCTTAAATCCTTAGTGAACGAATTATTGTTAAGGGGGGTGCGAATTTTGGTTGGAAAATACTGTACATTACATGGCCCTCGTTGATTCAACATATATGTGTATCCATTGCCTTCGAAATACGACATGCTCGTGGCCAGTCATCGAAGCTCCGTACTCCATCCTTTCAAATACCACCCCGCTGTCGTCCTACCCTCACTCTACTACCAATCTGCTCCTTCTATTAAACTTGTCAATGCTCAACCTCTGACACCTGCCAGTCCGAATCGGGAAACTTGGCCATTACCTCAACTCAAGCTCCGACTTTTTGCGACTACACCCCACTTTTCACAAGACCCGAGGAGGCAGGAGATTGGAAACGGAACTGGAATAGAGCGTGCTTATGTAATCCATACAGGAGTTTGGATCAGCGGAAATTCCCCGAAATTGTCAGATTTTTCACATTTTGGTAATGGCATGATTTCGGTAGGGGAACGTCTTGTTTCCTGATTGGGCAATTTGGCAATTTTGCAGCGGCTCCAAAAACGGTTGCGAAATATGTCTTTTTTTTGGTGTCGAAATGTTACGCTATGACTGACGGTTGTAAAATCACAGGGATATGTGAGCCGAGGGGATGAGAATTGGTGCAAAGACCAGCAAGCTTACATCGCAGTTACGTTGAGCAGCATTGAGGGTCGTTGGCTACAGTCCTGAGGCAATCTCATTCGCCTAAGCAGCAAGCAGGAGATTTCGAGGGGATAATGCAGATTGTGTCAACTACTCAGGTGCTCGCATCTAGAACACATTCTTTTCGATCGGAATGTACCGCAATTGCAGCTTTATTGTTATATGAACCTGGTCAGCATACATGCCCAACGGCTTGTTGTCTCTGTTTTTCAGTTACTGCTTCCTTGCCTCCGCGCTGCCTTCCGTGAATCACAGCTGGGACCACCCGAGTTTAATTAGTTGACCTCGTAATCTACAGCGATCGATCATCGTTTCAAAGAGCCAGGGCCCTTCCGCTTTCACGCACGCCCCATATTTAAGAAATTCGGTAATGTGTATTTAGGCTCGAGTGGAAAGTCGTAGTCCTACAACAAAGACGCGTCTGTTAATTGCTTTCGGCGATTTTCGGTCGCAAAAATTCGGAATGCACACAGATTCCGACCCGCAGATTCATAACCTTTGTTTAACGTATAGAACTATTTTCACAAGTCAATAAATGCTCGTAATAATACCCCAAGTCGGGGAAGCCAGCAAAGGTTCGGTACAACATTACATTCCTATTTTTATACTCAAGATGTATATAATCTTCACCGTGACAAAATATTGCGGCGGGTGTATACGGTTCATGCACCAAAGGCCCCGGAACTGATTCCGATCGCACTTTACGTTTCACACACTAGTTTGTGATATGTTTCAGGTGTAACTCCATGTACTCGGACTCCTCTAATTTATAAAAATAGTAAAAATCTGGCAAAATCAACTGGAGTTACTGATCTGGTCACAGGAAGCGAATAAAAATACTCGAAATAGGCACTTGCCCACCTGGTTTCAAACAAGATTTACTGTGGTAATTAGGAGGCTGCCCTGGGGTAAACACTTAGCAGCGGTGGGCTTTCGACGCAAATGAGCTCATGGGTTACCTGGTGGTTCTACGGTTGTATTCTGGGCAATTTGGCGGTCCGCGCCCAGCCTCTTTGTGTAGACCTTTGTCCTCTGCCTCTGTAGTGAAAATCCTCAGTTCGTGCGATGAGATACGCTTTGTGCCCAAAGGTGCAACCGGAGGCTCGCACACCAACACTGCAATAGTATGTCTACCATGGAGTCTGCCTCCGTCGGCGTAATATGCCCACAGAATTCACACATACACTTTAAAAATAGATTTTCTGGCCTAATTAGAATGTAATTTGGGATAGTGGCTGAGAGGTCTGTGCTCGCAATTTCCAGCCATTTCCGAGAGTGGGCCAAGACGGCCGTGGCACCATTTCTACCACCAGTCGAGTCACCCAAAGCTAAATGGATTTAAACATTGCACCGTGTCGTGAACATGAAACTGCCTCCCAAGCCCGCTCCGTTTTCGTGTGTTGTTGCAACCATTTTTCCAACCCCAGACAATCTTTCCTCAGCTAGAACGCAACCATCGACCTACTAATTCCGTAGTCCTCATTCTAAAGCTCCTATTAACCCCAATTGGGACGCGTCCAAACTCTTTTTTTCCTAAATCGACACCATTCTGGCCCCGGCCACTCCGTTTTCGTGTGTTGTTGCAACCATTTTTCCAACCCCAGACAATCTTTCCTCAGCTAGAACGCAACCATCGACCTACTAATTCCGTAGTCCTCATTCTAAAGCTCCTATTAACCCCAATTGGGACGCGTCCAAACTCTTTTTTTCCTAAATCGACACCATTCTGGCCCCGGCCACTCCATTTCCGGCCCCTCGGTGCAACCCTCGACTCTCGTCCAGCTCCACCATCTCTTCCTCACTCACCTCTACCACCACCACACCACAACCGCCTTGGACATCGCTTCGGTCCCCACTAACTGGTGGCTTTTGGCCTTATCCGGTCGAGGACGAGGTCGGCGCATACCTGACAGCACTTTAGGTGTAGGATTTGTGTGGATTTCTGGGTGTTCTTCCTGGCTACCGGTGCTAGTAAATTGTTCACTGAGCATAGTAAGCACACCAAAGCTACACTTGCTGCTAGACATTATATGTACTATCTAAGTTGTTGTTCCATTTTTTCTTTTCTGTGGTTTTTCATTTCTACCCTACTTCTTGTTCGTGTTGAACATCGCCATTTGCTCACCAGTCCCTCGCTGCCAACAACCCACCCAGGCTCCATTCTCTGGGTATTCCCCTTCACCTCCCGAATTTCGCTTCTCCTCCTCTAAAAAAGAGGCCTGAAAATCTCGGAAGCCCCAACACTGCAAAACAACAGTGGGCTCTTCTTTTCGTGCTATTTGTTGCTCATAACTAGTAGTCATTGTTGCCAGAAGCTGGGTCCTGGCATCTCAAGTCCCTTCCCACCATGGACAAGTACCTCATGAGTCTGCCTACGCAGCTCTCTCAACCATTCGACGTCTCCAGCGATGGCTCGTTCCACCACCTAAACAATGCAGATTTCTACGACAACCAATACGCCAATGGGAACGGCGAAAGCACTCAGAACGACGTCACAAGCCTGGGAGACGACCACGACTACGCCGACGAACTCGTGCCCGTGTCAAACAACAACCAATCGGGCAAGAATGTGCTCCTCAATAGCGACTTGGAGGCTATAGGGCTCTCGCTATCGCACAACGCCAATATCGGGCTCAACGACGATATGGACACCACCATGGATAGCTCCCACAACCACAGCAGTAGCACCCTCACATTGAGCAATAGCCGAATGGACGGCAGTGCCACCCTCCTGGAAGTGGCCAATCGCTTTTCCCATTCCAAGAACATCCTGTTGGACGACGGCTCCTATAACTCGCAGTTCTTATCGCTGAGACCTCCAGCAAGACACCAGGCCACTTTATCCACATCTTCGATAGTTTCATTGTCGCAGGAACCACCTACGTCGCTCCAGAGTCTCTCCCAGAATACTCAGTACCAAGGTAACGGAAATGGTGGTTTTGTCCCTTCTAATAATAGCGGTAATAGTGCTGGAAATATGACTAATTCGTTCTCCACCAACACATTGTACTCCATCGACTCAATTCCCCAACTCTCGTCTTCGGTGTCCAACCAGTCGCTTTCTGACTCGCCCAGTTCGCTCCAGCATATGGCTCTGTACTCGAAACTGAGTGGCCAGTCCATTTCTCAGCCAATAATGGCCACTCCTCGCCGTGTAGGAAGAAATAAGTCGCTTTCTGTGTCCTCAGTGACAAATAATTCGAACAATTTCACTACCATAGGAGCTAATAACCTCCTTTTCAATACCCCAATGAGAGGAGGCCCTGTTACTAACGCTGCTCTCTCTCCAGTCAACTTGTCGAATGCCCCATCGTCAAAGGTGACAAAGACTCCTCACACAAGCAAGAAAGGACACAGTAGATCTCGGTCCAGAATGTCCATAGACGCTACTAACATCCCTATGACTCTTGGTGGAGTTGCGGCCAGCAAGTCCACATCGTTCTCGAACTTGGTGGGAGCAAACACGAACCCGACTTTGAATCCGTTCTACACTCCGTCATCGTTTGTTTCACCTCGAGTCGAGAAGTTGGGAGGAGAACTCGACGACATAGGAACACCGTTGCAAACACCAATGTCGAAGAGTAATTTCAGTGGCCACAATGCCAACAATAATAGCATGGGTAATGGCTCAATGAGCCAAAGCGGACTGTTTTTCAGTCCAAGCACAAACCAAAGCACAGCTGAAACAAGCAACAACTCTACAGGACCGTACACTCTCAAGAGACATGATACTTTGGACTCGATTAAGATCGAGGATCAAGACGATGATGCGTTGAAGCAATTGAGGAAAGCAAAGAGCTTTTCCAGTATCCACAAGGTTGCGGAGGTTAGCAAGTCCACCCAGAACAGTAAAATACCACTTAACTCCAATAGAGCCCAGTTCTCTATTCAAAAGGATGACTCCTTCTTCAACGCAGCAGACTTGTCATTGCGTCTTTCCAACCAGCTAGGAGACGACACTGGAAATGATACCGTTCAGAACAGTACCACAACAATCATTAATAATGGCACCACGAATCACTCCAACGAAGAATCACAGGTTGTTTCCTCGTCGTCTACTCCAGGAATCTTCTACACGAACAACTCGCCACTGGTGGCCTACGGACAACCCTTCAATATGGCTGACGCTTCAAAGGCATACAACCACCTGGTTCCCAACAGCGCCAACGTGGAATATAGTGATGCTTCCTTCCTCGACAACAGCTCATTCCAAAGAAGTAATTCCAACACCGTCACCAGCGTTGCTCGTACAACATCGGCTTCGTCATACCGTAGTAAAGGAATAGACTTGTTGCTGCCTCTGTTTTCTAGCGACCAGAACACTACTGTCTATAACAATAATATCGACAAGTTCAACAAGAACCTTTCCAAGAACCTAAGCCAGTCGGCCACATCAGCTTCATTTACGAAGTCATACCCAGCTTCGATTGACTTGGCTTCTATTGCTACGTCTCCGTTGAACAGTCTTCGAGACTCCAGCAATAGCCAAAGTCTTATAAACTTTCAGGACCAGTCCAGACCTCAGTCGGACTCTCAAATCTATGCCAACATGAATTCGGCAAACAATGGAATGGTGATGGGCGGAGTCGCTCAACCTGGTTTATTACCTCCAATGGCAGCTTTCCCAGTTCTGCAAGATGTCTACGGCATGCAATACATGCAACAGCCTTTGAACGGTGACAGTAGTGGCCCTCCTATGTCAGCACCTGGAATGAATTCAGCCAATGTGCCCGTAGCAGATACTAAGGCAGAAAAGGACAAGGTTAAAAAGCACAAGTGTCCTGTCTGTGATTCAAGATTCCAGAGACCAGAGCATGTCAAGCGTCACATGAAGAGCCATTCTTCAGAAAAGCCGTTTGAATGCGATGAGCCCGAATGTGGTAAACGGTTTAACAGAAAGGATAACTTGAAGGCGCATCTCAAGAAGATCCATGGACGGGTAGGTTAGAGAATTCAGAAAATTTCTCATTTGATGAAACATGGTTGGTTTAGGCATTTACATTGTAAGTAAAAGGGAATAAGCATTTGTTTCGCATGTATTATAATCTTTGCGGTTGAAGCATTCATTACAGGGGACGCTGTCTTTGCATATCGGAAGCATTTCTACACGGCTTTATAGGATCCCAAAGGAATGGAACCTATAGCCTTTCTCATTTATGTATAGTAGTTTGATATTTCGGTCATTTTAGTTAGACTGTTAACCTTGCATGCAAAATATATTTCATAACTGGAAAACTTAAAGCTCATATCGGTAATCGATGGCATTATTCGTATTTATTAAAGAAGTTTTCTTAACAAACAACATATGAAATTCATATACATTTATGTTATAATTTTTTTGCACCCAAATTTTTATTCCATAATTCATTCCATAAGTCTTTACCTAGACATTAAATATTTGTCGTATACTTTAGTGGGAAGCGTAGTTATTCTTATTCTTATTAACTGTCAGTTAGGCGTTTCTAACAACTTCGTCAATAGCCTTGCAGAAGTACTCGACGTTAGTGTTGTTCAAACCAGCGATGTTCACTCTACCAATAGAGGTGGAATAAACATTATGCTCACTGATCAATCTGTCGTTTTGAGCTGGTGTCAAACCGGAGTACCAGAACAAACCTTCTTGCTTGATAACGTGGTCCCATTCTCCTGGAGTGTTTAACTCGGTCAATGTGTCAAGGACTTTCTGTCTGATAGCCTTCAATCTCTCGGTGATCTCAGCTACATCATTGTCCCATAATTGTTTCAATTCTGGGGAATCGAAGATGATGGAAGCGACTCTGGCACCGAAGGCTGGAGCGAAAGAGCATTCGCTCCTGAAGTTGGCAATCAATGTGCTTTGGGCATTTGGTACGTACTCCTTGTCTTGAACAACGGCATGGACACATCCAACTCTCTCTCCGTATAAACCTAAGTTCTTGGAGAAGGACTGACAAACGACGAACTCCAATCCCAATTCGTAGAAGTGTCTAATAGCCCAAGCATCCTTGTCCTTGTCACCAGACGAGAATCCTTGGTAAGCAGTGTCAAGAACTGCAATCAAGTCTCTTTGCTTGAGCAACTGGCCGATCTTCTTCCATTGCTCTTGGGAATAGTCAGCACCAGTAGGGTTGTGACAACAGGTCTGGAACACGAAGACAGAGTTAGCTGGGGCAGACTCTAATGCAGAAATTACGGCATCGAACTCTATTTGCTTGGTCTCCTCATTGTAGTGAGTGAAGGTAGTGACCTTGGAGCCAACGAACTCGATCATTCCAACGTAGTTGGACCAACTTGGGACACCAAGGTAGAAGTTAGTGTATCCAGCTTCTCTTAAGAAGATGAAACCCATGTGAAGAGCACCGGTACCGGAAATGGTTTGCAACGAAGCCAACTTTCCTTCAGCAGCGTATTCTTCGCCAAAAGCGACTTTTCTGGCTCCCAGGATGAATTCTGGGATTCCTTGCATGCTAGTATAGTTGTGTCCTGGGTCATTTGCGGCCAAAACCTTCTTGGCTTCGGCTACGCAAGGGAATAAGTAAGAGCCACCTTTTTCGGACTTGTAGACACCGATGGAGACATCGACCTTATTTGGACTTGGGTCGTTGGCGTAACGGGTCATGGTCTGGATAATGGGGTCTGGAGCCTCTCTTTCCAATTTGTTGAACTTCGAAGTAACTGTCATTATGGCTTAGTTCTTATGTTAGTGAATATAGATGTATCTCTATGATTAATACAGATAGGCGTGGAGTTTTTTGTCGGTATTAAACAAAACTTCACAAATACTAGGCTGCACCAAAAACAACTAGGACGGGACTCTTTACTAGCGAATCCATCCTCTGTTTTATACTAACCATCCCACAATGACTATTACCCTAAAGAAACTTTCGCGCCCAAAAAGGCTATAAGCGGAACCCGAAAATTTTTCAGAGGCGCTACCATCTGTGAGGCTTTCCGCGCAGCATTTGTAGCTACCCGTCGATTGCCGCATGGGTTTTACAAAATGTGGGGCCAATGAGCCGCACCGCTCTAAGCGAAAGCGAAAGCGGAAGAGGATGGAGAGAGTAATGGCATAACCAGGAAGGTGTAGGGAGAGGAGGAGAGAGTTTGGGCAAGGAGTAAGGATTGGGGTATGGACGTAAACGACTACTGCAAGCGAGTTGTTTTAGAAAAAGCGGGTAAGTTTAGTGTGGTGTAGGGTCTGTCTATTTAGAGGATCTTCTATTTTCTTGGATTGGGTCCATATTAGTCGCTTCGAGCCAATATCTATAAGTAGCCGGAGAGATAGTCGAGAAGCAACACGTTGTTCCGTCGGGTCTAGATGGACTAAATGTATGAAGTGTAAAAAGTAGAAAATAAACTGCCGAGCCAATGTCTGTACCGTTTACCTATCATTATCTATACCGCCTTCTCAAAGTGGCTCCTTTGGCAACCTCTTGAGACACAACAAGGATTTCTTGAATTAACTCGTCTAACTGCTCGTTGCTTTCGATATCAATAGCTTTAAGGAAAGTGATTGTAGTTCCGCAAACGAATATGGCATTGTTAGCAAGAATATTGTACTCTTGGATATTCTGCAGCGGGTTGGTCAAAATCTGTGGTCTTAATTGCAAAAGAAAGTCTCTGTAAGTAATAATGAATTCGTCTTTCAACGCATTGACGCTGTTTTCAAAGTAGTTTTCTACAAGGAACTTGAGACTAGCACCATTTTTGACCAATGTGTGGAACAAGATACCGAGGGTCTTCAACTTCTCTAAAAGATATAAAATAGTGGTACCGTTATTGGATAATGGAGATATGGCTGTTTTCAACGCATCTCGAATACACTTAATCACTTCTGGAGACATACTATTACTCTGTGCCGTTCCCTTGAACTGCATCACAGCCTGTAATATTAAGAGTTTGACTTCGTTGATACCGATCAGCTCGTCAATGTTTGTAAACAAGTAGTTCCATAATGTAATGTACTCCATCACGTCATTGTCTTTAGTTTCAACAAAACGAAATTTGATGAGTTGTTTGATAAATTTGAGATAGATGTTTAAGACCTCAGGGTAATACTTGCCGTTGTCTACTATTATTTTGCTGAACTTCCCATTCAACTTCCCATTCAACTGGTCGTAGTTATCCAAAACTCTCTTTGAATTCTCTGCCGTCATAATATTGCTCAATAAGTGGACAGCTTGAATTTGTATGACATCGTTGATTGCAAAATTGTGAAAATAGAGATGGAAGAATTTATCCAAACCTATAGTGTCTTGTATGAGTTGGATGACGAACTTCGATTTATCTCTACTAGTGACATAGTTACCAAGAATAATGGAACTGGCAGCTAGTATATAAGGGTCGACAGAGGTGCTCTCAGACTCTTGGAAATAGTTCAATGCTATTTTCAAATCATCAACACTATCGAAATTTTTCATAGATGAGATCTGACCACTGATAGAAAATAACTTTCTTCTATCCATTGTAATAGACAGTAACCCAGAAGGTATAAGCTTTAGAAGATTAAGAATCTTGGCATTGCCATGAATCCTGTCAATGCACTCCAACTCGTCAAAAGAAGTCAACACAACAATGATATCAATCACACTGGAAATGGTTTCGTCCAATTCGTCCTCTTCAGCATATTCCAGTATTTCTGAAAACTTGGTAAATGTCAATTCCAAGAATGATATATAAAAGGAAAGATATTCTCCTACTCCTTCTTGGAACTCTGCGTCGTTTAATATCTTGGCATTATTGGCACTGAAATACTCGTGAGTAAATTCAACTAATTTCTGAGCTTCTGTAGGGTCAAAATCGCTGTCCAGTCCATCAATAGTACTAGTCTTCTTTATGGCTCTGTACAATTTTTCATGTAAATTGAACCCATACAAAAAGTTCATGTAGTTGATCTTATTATCGGTATTGTAGATGAATTGACTCATAAAAAGTACCACTCTGGTGAGTATCTCCTCTCCCGACTTGTTTTTATCGTCAATTACCAAGCAAGTTGCTATTCCATTCCAAAATTCGGCCACTTCCTTGTAATTCTCGGAGGTGAAGTAGTCTCTATTCGCAGAATTATCAGCAGTCAAGTTCACTAAAACACGCAAAGCTTCTAGAAGAACCAAAGGAGCCGGCTCCGACGTATACTCACGATCTCCACCCGAACCGTCAAGTACACAGTTGTGGTATGCTCCAATCACGTAGTTAGTTCTCTTTACTATAGAAGGCAAGTTCTCGAACACTACGGCACTAGATCTAACTTCAGCAGATCGTAAGAGATCTCCCAATCTTCTAAGCAAGTCTACATTATCTGGGCTTTTTTGCAATTCCAGTAATGCCGTTGTGGCATCCTGAATATTCTCGGACAATTGCAGCATATCAATCCCGAACTTACTCAATATAAACCACTTTCTTTCAATAATAGTGATACTTTTGAGTTGTCTTATATTGGTGATAAGTCCGATGCAAAAGGATCTAAATCCGGTATACTGTGTGCAGGTGTAGGAAATGGGTGCAATAACGCCTTACTTAAGCTCGTATTAGTACAAGTGGTTAATAACACAGTCGAAGTGAAGACAGGAAAAGTGAGAAGAAGTAGCTATTGGAGTAGGATGGTAGAGGGTCATAAAACTGGAAAAAAAAAAGTAGTTCAAACTTCAAAATGAAAGTTAATTATCGTGCTAGTTACTATGATCTTGTTGCAGTGGCAGATACTTGGAGATAGCAGATATATGACAACTGCATTATCCTCATCGGATTCATGTCCACAATACGTAGTCTTACTGGTATTATATCTCTCTTGTCTGTCTTATCATGTTTATTTGTATTAATTTAAATCTAACTTCTAACTTTTCATTTTTTGGGCACCGTTTTGTTTCTAACTTAAAGCAAGCGTATAAATAATGATGTTATAATTCAAATATTAGGATTAATGATCACGTCATCATTGACTTTCATTTTTTGTCGTACGAGGTAGGCTTTAGTCCCTAGAATTCCTCTCACTTCGATCTCGGTGTTCGTTGTCACCGGGTCGCCGTATTGTTCATATTCATTCGTGAATCGTGTGTTGCGCTAATAACGAGATGAGGTCATCTTTCAAATGACTTCTCGCCGTTTCTCAACCCCAAGATAAACCGTACATCTATGCAAAGACTTAAACTATGAAGCATCGGTAACAAGTGCAATAGATCACGGTCTCTTTGATCATTAATCCAACCCTCTATCATTACGGCGTTGTCTTCATGGAGTGCATAACTGATGGGAGAGTTATCCAAGATAATCACGTTCTTCAAGTCGTCGTCCTTCGCAAAGAACTTAGACAAGTCCTTGATATACCCTACGCCCTGTCTATATGTACAATCGGACCTGTAGTATCTTTTCGTGAAGATCTTGTGAGGAGCCTGGTCTGCTTCCTCCTTTGCGTCTCTCTTACGAGTATTATCTAAGATGTCACTCTCCAACCAGTCTATAATCGGATCGGCGTACTCTTTCACGGATGCAGTGAAGATTTGCAATTCAAACCACTTCGATATTTCTTTAAGGAAATAGTCGCAGAATGGTCTTTTGTGTACATAGTATAAGGATGCAATGTTATTGAGTTTAATTTCAATCATCTTTGGAGCAGAAGATGACGAAGAGTTAAACGAACGTGGAGATCCACGAGACAACGAATGAATGAGAGTTTCGTCAAGATCAAGAATAAGTGTTTTCCGCTTCCTCTTCTTGTTGGGATTACGAGATAATGGATATAATCTTTGTGGAGGAGGTATCATGTACCTGGAGGATGATGTGGGGGACTTGACATTATTGGAGAGTATGTTTTCCTGCTTCAAGATTTCGGTCTTTTCATCAATCTCAGAACGAACATCAGGAGTATCGGATGTATTGGAACGCTTCAAACGACCCTTCTCTTCTTCTTCATCCTCTTCTGGAATAGACAAGTTAGACTCGGATCTTTCGTATGGCGGTCTAGTTGGAGGGAATTCCTCGATGAGAACTTCGTTTCCTTTACTGATGAGTCCTAGTTGCTGTAGAGTGTACACGAACGGAAAAGTTATTAGCAACCAGAGAAAGCTCAAGGGTTTATATATGAGGAATTTTGGGAAGAATATCACAGCCTGGAAGATAAACAATGCAGTTCTCGCTATGAAGCTTCTTGAGTCTGCTGGTTCGTTGTAGGATGATTCGTCGTAGCCTTCGGGCAACGCTTGTGTTACCGGAGACTCGGTTAGAGTCATGGTAGATCCTGATGATAATAATGGGGAGTTCTGGACCGTTTTCAACGGACTCAGGTTTTTGATGCCATAGTTGTTATTACTATTACCGGTGGAGTTGATTTTGGAATAGGGAGCACTCTTCTTATTATTGTTGCTATTTTGGTTGGCAGAGGCTGCAGCCAAGTTGATTTCGCCGTTGTCATCGATATCGTCGTCTTCCTCGGCGTCCTGGTCTATGGGGACCGGAGGAATCTCGTATTTCGTTTTGTTAGGGTAAATGTTGTCAAGTGAGTTGACTATTATCTTGAGTGAGTTCATTGCTGTGCTATGATATGGGTGGGTATGGTGAGGTATGAGAAGGTTATAAGAGGCTTGAAGTGATACTATCCGCTATTTAGTGGTTGTTATGACTCTGTATCACCTTGTATGGCTCTTTGATGAATGTCCAGTGGTTAAGCTAGTCTTTCCCGATGCTGTGATTGTTCATGCTATTACGGATGGCCCGAGGAAGTGTGACTCGATAGAACCAGTTCTCGGACAGTAACGACGACGACAAAGGGTGATTTCGCTGCCAGCTGTGGTCCAGGATGGCTTGGGGCTCTTTGCGGGTGGTTTTATCCAAGTTTTGGCCTTGAAACGGGTGTTTGTGCAAGCAATTGTCTACTGGCGACGGCTAATAGTGACCGGTTAAACGCTGTAAGGACACTACTACGACAAGCGGGCTGGTGGGGGAAAGGGGCCGATATTCAGGCGATTGTGATCCCGTGGCGAGCTTTCTGGATGCTGTGCTGCCGAGACGATGGTGAGGACTCACTGACGCTGCGGAGGAAAATACGCTGAAGTAGAGCCTGAACCTGGACTTTCTGGTTGAGATGATCTACCCAACTCTTTATATTCATATGATAAAGACAGCCACCGCTAACTAAAAATAAGCTGCATGGGAGGAGTGCAGGAGCATCTGCGACGTTGGGCAGTGTTTGCGTGGGAGAAAGAGAGGGAAGTGAGAGGGAGAGTAGTGAGAGTTAGTGAGAGTACAGAGAGGGAAGTGTGCGGTGAGAGTGAGAGAAAGAGGCAAGCGGGTGAGAAAAGAGAGGTCACTGTTGGTGGAACGAGGTTTTTTCCCGTGCGAAACATGACCACAGCAATTGGTGGCGGACGGTGTTGGGCGGACGTCGTACCCAGCAAACCCGATCGGGAAAGAGAGGATGAGTGTTGACAGTGGGGTCTGGGTGGAGCAGAGTGAGTGGAGTGGAGTGAAGTGAAGAGTTGGATGGTGTAGTCATAAATATAGTGGTGTAGTACTAGCATAGTGTTAGCAGCAGTGTAGTGCTGAGAGTGGTGTAGTAATAGATATAGTGGTAGCTTTATGTAATATATAATACACATAATACGCAATGGTACATCTACTAACACAATCTACTAATCTATTACCACCACGAAAAATACCCGCAACTCTCACTATTAGCGACCCATAGACCACAAACGCTTCACACCATCTCAGCTTCTCGTTCCTGCTACGAACAGGCAAACATCGCTATCTGTCCCTGCTATCCTCAACAGCAACCTTATCTCGCTACATCCACGTTGTCTCATCGCAACAATAGTGATTTCCAAATCACAATTTCGCAGTTCCTTTTTGCAGCGAGACCCGTGCTTGTTCTGACTAAGAAACCACTCCACGTTGGGATCGTCACCCGGTGAGCTTGTGAGTTCTGCTCGGGTAGAAGCCCAGGTCTTGGGCAGACCATGGCTAGACTCTGACGTGCCCTGCTACTGTATTAACTCAAATACTCTTCCAATTCTACTCTATATCCCATATTACTCTCTTACTTCCTCCTACACTGTTGGGCGTTGGGTTCCACAGAGCTTTGTTTCGTTTAGACATATGCCTAGTAATACCTAATGCCCGGCTGCTCTAGTAAACCCGACTAAACGACGTCTGTAACCACAAGAACCATGCTTTCTGTATACAGTCGATGTGTCTGAGCCTTCTCTATGCCTAACATGGTTAAAGCTGTGTCTTTGTTCCATGCCCTGGCTCATGCTTGCTACATTGCTGCGTCCAAAACCGCATGCGTACAAACAGTTCGTACCGAAGCTTCCATAACGATGGGGGGGAGTCTCGAGCAGAACCCCGATGACTTTTGTCTAACAGGTCATTTCATAATTTCACCATTTCGGAGTTTCGTGGTATCCATCCGTAGAGCCTCACGAAGCACAGCTGAATGCCGTTCCGCTCCCCTGCAACATACCCCAACGGCTACAACGACGGCTGCTACCACCTCAACACTGCCTAATGTACCTACCTAAAGCGGAACTTTTAGCCAACGGCTCATAGATTTATTCTTCCGAATGAAGTCTCGTTTTCGATCGCAGCTGCATCTCTCCAACATCCGTTCCTCAACTCTCACTGCTCACTCTTTATTCCTGGTTCTACCCTATTCGTTCTCACTGTTGGTTCTTTGTTGAGCTTTCTTCTTTGGGACGGTTCCCCCACTTATTGCAAAAATGGCTTCGTCGCCCCAACCGAAAATCTTGGGCTCGAGACGGAAATGTCATTCATCCGACATCTTTCCTATTCGGTCCAGTTTGTCTATATGACTGATGGTCTACATTGTCTGACTGTGTTTAGGTGAAACGTTACACCCTGCGAATTGTGGAGTAGCTTCCCTGACGGTTCGAGATGGTATTACGTAAATATGTAGATTATGACTGGGCCCTGAATTATCGTAGTTCATAAATTTCATTACTATATATTAACAATTAGTCCGAGGACTGTTCCTATGTATATTTGGCTCGCTACAGCCTAGAATCCTCCAATAAAGTCGTAATTGAGGTCTTCATGAGTTGTACTGCTGGAGGTATTAGTCCTGGTCCTGGTTGCATCTTTCGTATTGGTGACGCTTGTAGCAGCAGTTGTAGCAGCGGGGTCTTTCAGCTTCACCGCACTTGGGGTACCAATTTCAGGGCCTTTTGTGGGGGTGATGGAATCTTGGTTCTCGATTTCATCGTGACTTGCTCTTCGTGACGTCGTGGCGCTATTGATGAAATTCTGGAATATCGAGGTGATATACGATATATTGGATTGAGGGCTTGTATCTTTCCCAGTGCTGCTGTTCACAGAGCTGGTTAGCTTTCTGAAGTTTGCGAGGTATCTGTTGTCTACCCAAGGGTGTTCTTGTGTCTTTTCTTCCATTCTCTCGTCCTCATCGTCCGCCACGTCTCCATCTTCATTTTCATCTTCATATCCACTATTCTCGTCGTGAATGCTATGTTCGTCAATTCTGAAATTGCTCAGTAAGTTGGCTCTAACCAGCCTCATTAAGTTAACATCGAAATTCGTCGTTCTTCCTTCTTCGTCCTCGCGGTTAATATCCTCGTCATCTTCTTCTTCCTCTGGCTTAATTAATTTGAGTTGATTGGTATTGTAACTCTTACAGTACTTGCACTTCAACCCTAGTACATGGTACAGAGTATTCGATTTACCCTTACAATCGTTGCAGCTGATAATACATCTCCAAGAATTGTAAGGTGATGGCAACGGCAGTTGAGCAATCTCCTGGTCCAATAGACGGAATTGGGTTTCAACATTGACAATAGTCTTTTTACAAATCGGACACTTATAACTATGTTTCACTAGCTCATCATAACAGTGCTGGTGAATGGAATGACCGCATTTCATGAATACTACCTTATGAACCGATGTGAACAAATACTCATTACAAATCGGGCAATCACAATGAGTGGTGTTGTTCAAACATTTGTGTTTTTCTCGTAAATCTATCGATAGGCAGATATTACATTCATCACAGTGGAAATAGTCCTTATCTATGCCTAGTCCTAAACGGCAAATTCCACATTTATCACAATGGTAGATATCCTTCGTGTGGTCATTATCGTATAGCACACACTTGTCACAAAAGTAATAGGCTAATTCTGTCTCACAATTCACACAGTAGTTCGTCTCTGGGTTCTGGGGCGTATTACAATTCATACAGAGAATGTGCTTGACCTCTGATCTCACCAACTTATGCGTAGTGACTTCGCTGTCATGACAGAAACGACACGGATACCACTTGAGACAAGTAGGGCATTCCAATTTACAATTTCGCTGATAATGCTGGCAACCCATGATTGTGTTGAAAGGGGGATCGTGAAATGAAGGCTGTTGGTCTTGCTCTGTAAGTATGACTTCGTCATCAACTTCATCGTCGTCTGTCTCTTCAATGTCCTCCTCTTCATTAATCTGTTCTGCTATAAAAAGGTTTTGTGGAGCTTTAATTACTTCTTCTATTTCCATTTCATCCTCGTGAATTATTGGTGACCATCCATTAGTCTTTTCAACCGATGCACCGTCCTCTACTGTAGTTAAATCGCCATCATTCTGGTCTATGCTGTTGAAGACCAACTTCTGTCTCTTCAATTGCAGAGGTAACAATTCCGATTTGTTCTCTTTTATCAACTTCTCATTGACGTATTTGTAATAATTTCCCATCATAAGTCTTGTTACCAATTTATTCTTTGCCTTTTGGCTTACACTATCCAAGTTCTGGATTTGATGAATCCTCGTTCTTAATAATTCCTCTTTGGAAAAGTCATCTAATGAGCTCAAGTCCGTCAATGCCTTGATCTGTTCTATAGTCAAGCCATCAATGTTATCCAAATCACTTGTTTGAGTGCCACTATCATCGGCACTCTCTATCAACTGCTTCCGCCTGCTTCTTCTCTTATGTGTGGAAGAGTGTGATTCTGGCTTGACGATCTCATTCAAGAGTGGTTGATCCTTATTTACAATTTTTGCGACACCTACTGGTTCTGTTATTTCTTCAGTTATATCCTCCTTGTTCCCTTTCACAGCGTCGTAATCGTCTTCAAAGTCACTTATATCCTCAGCTGGCAAAAAGATGGTTTCGTGGATGATATCTGTCAATGGCTGCAATCTATCAATCGCAGTTGAGATGTTAATTCCTAGCTTCAAGTCATTGAGGAACTTATTCATCTGGATACGAGTCGAAAGCATTGTTTTGATGGAATTGACCAATCTCTGCTGTTCGTGGGTGTCTGCTGCTTCTACATTGCTCTCTCCGCTTTTCGTTTCATCGTCGACAGCTACACTGTTGCTGCCATTGTGGTAGTTCTTGGTGGCATCGATGTAGCTTGAGACATACCGTGAGAACTCCTTTGGAAACTCCTGGATTCTGGAAAGCTCGAATGTTGGCAAGTTAGGGAGATTGGGCATGTTGGGCATGTTGGGTAAATTCGGAAGATTAAACGAATCTTTGCTGATGTAAGAGGCCAAGTTCAAGTTGATGTTCAAGTTCAAGCGGCCGATCTGATCCAATTCCTCGGTAAGAGAATCCACATCTGAGTCATCTGAGTTAAATCTTCTTCTGCGGCGACTGCTTCGTCTTCTTTTGCTGTGGCGATGCTTATGGTGATGCTGAGACTGGCTGCTTGCAGCCATTGCGGAAGTGGTACCATTCGGATCATTTGAGCTGGTGGTATCTACGGTAGAATTATCCAAATTCACTGGAAGTTGATTGCTCGGATCATGCTGATACGCAGCAATGTCTTCTGGGTCGGTATCGACTGAGTTCTGGTGGTCATGCTGGTATTTTTGTGGATGTTCGACGTTGTCGCTGATGCTCTGTTGCCGAAGTCGGTGTTCTCGCAGCTGTCGTTCTAGCTCTAGCTGGAACTGGTGAGCGGGATGAGCAGCGATCAGTTCGATATCGTCTGGGACGGAGGCCATGACTCGGGTAGAGCGGAGTATGTGCGCGATGTAGGTACTGCTACGGAGTCCACGGTATAGAAGTAGCGATACTGGTGCTTCTGGCCTAAAGAGTAGATGTGCTAAATGTAGATGTTGAGGTAAGATTAATAGGGAGATCGAATTAGCGAGATGGCTGTGTAGCGAGCCACCAAATCATCGGTACCAAATCGAGACTTGTCGGTAGGAGTCTCAGTAAAGGTGAAAGCAGCGAGGAGGGAACGGGTGTCATTTGAAAATGGAGCGATCCTCGGCAGGGGATGGGAGCGCGTAGGGAGGTTTCTGAGGATTAGTGAGAAATTGAGGTTAGCGAGAGCTTAGGAAGGTGGGGAAGGGGTAGTGAAATAATGGAGTGGGCTCAAAAGGGGTTGAAAGCGGGCTGAAAAGTGCCACTACAGGACAACGATCTCAGAGGAGGTAATGGGATGAAGGAGGTACAACGGCGTATGGTTTCCGGTTGCATAAAGAGTAGAGCAGGACATGATGATGCATTAGCGAGAGCTAGCGAGAAGCAGCAATGGTGCAAATGGGAGAACTCAGAACTGGTAACAGAATGGGGGCAGCACGAGTGGGGTGGAAAGGGTGGGGATTTAGAGGCAGTAGATAGGCTATAGAGTATGTTATAGAGTGGGTTATATAGGACTAACAGGTAGTTGTGTTTCCGTTGTTAGTAGCTGCAATTTCTGTATCATTAAGATGCGCAGGCTGTCGTTGCTAAATTCCGTTTATGGTGCTACTTGGGTTGTCGCTGTATGAGAAGACTTCTTTTCAGTATCTTTCTATACGAAGGTACAGTTATTGGTTGCCTCTTTACCCAATTGCTGTTTCTCTAGTAATATGTGATTCGGTGGTGTCTCACTAGTAATGGCATGGACAGCAGCTTATTTCTCCTCTGGAATCTCTGCACTTCTGGTCAATGCAAGTGGTTTCTCTCTCTCTGGGGCTCCTGATATTAACATATTTGCATCCGTTTTTTTGCAGTCATTCTTTCAGTAGATGTGAGCTTCTGTATCAACAGCTATAATGTATACCTGGTATCTTCCATCATTGCATGTATGTCGCGATCGTTCAATGTGTCATTGTCTGTCAATGCTTATCTTAGCTCGTGTAATGGTTACCATTGTGCATATGTAAAATACATAGAGCATATAACATTTGTAATGGACAGATATGACATAGCATAGTAGATATAGAACTGTATAACATAGCATAATAGATATAGAACTGTATAACATAGCATAGTAGATATAGAACTGTATAACATACACACATAACCCACAAAATATCCTAGTATAATACAAATACATACATATATAATACACATGGAACTATATAACATGTATAGTTGACATATATAATAGAACTATGACACACACATACATAACAAACATAGCGTGTATAATACATATATATAGGACTATATAACATATGTAATAGAACTATAATAGACATGGACATAGAACTAGATAAGATACATACTTATCATATTAGTAGACATATATAGTAGACATATACATCTACCATAAATGTTATGTATGTATGTGAAACAGTTCTATTATATATGTCTGTTATATATGTCTGTTATTTATGTTCTATTATATATGTTCTAATATATATGTTCTATTATATATGTTCTATTATATATGTTCTATTATATATGTTAATATGTGTACTATATATGTTATATAGTTCTATTATATATGTCTATTATACATGTTATGTATGTTATGAATGTATTGCCCATAGTTCTATTATGTATGTCTATTACATACGTGTACTATATATATCATATACAACATATATAGTTCACATAATAGACATATATAACATACATAACATATAACATATAACACGCTTGCCTCTTTGTTCTCTCTCTCTCTCTCTTCGTCTCTCTTTCCTACCTTTGTAATTCTCACTCGGATTACATCACTCACTCGCACTTTCTACATGCCTTCACTACCCATTCTACCTCTTGATACCTTTCCTTACTACTCTCTTACTACTGTCTCGTGCTTACCTCAGTACAGGATGCAAATTTATTTGGTTGTAAAACTGAAGATGCTGTTTATCACTACAGCGTCTTCTTATAGATCAGAAGCACATATCATATATATACTTCTTATATATACTTCTTATAGACCACATAGTCACTCCATAGATACCTGTGTCTCGGCTTTAATTTCTCGTCATACGAAGACTTGATACTCGTCCTTCTTCACTGCTACACTCGTTTTCTCTTCATCATCTTACTACTATGACTACGGACATACCGTCACATATCGCTATACCCCCAGAGGAAATACGACAGTCCATCGACAAAACAGTCAACTACGTCCTCAAGAACGGACCCTCCTTCGAAGAAAGACTTAAGTCAAACAACACCGACCACAAGTTCGACTTCATAGACATCGACAACGAGTTCCATACGTACTACAAGTGGAAGTTGGATGGAACAACCCCTACAAATCAGTCTGGAACAACACCAACAGCGAAAGCATCTCAACCATCAAATGGAACGGCACCACAAGAAACTCCATTATCAACAATTCAGAAGCCTCGAGAATTGAAATTCCTTGTGGACTTGCCTCAAATCTCGTCATTGGATGTGGAGATCATCAAGCTAACGGCTTTGCAAGTAGCCAAGAACGGCGATGAGTATGCCAAGAAGCTACAGGAACATGAAAAACTGGTAGGAAATAGAGCACAGTTTGATTTCATGAACGAATCTCATTCATTCAACAAGTTGTACAAGACTTACATTGACCAGTACAAGCTTCTTCTCAAATTCTACGATGATCTGAAGACAGACGATGAAGATGTGAAGCAGTTGACCGAGCAGCTCAACCATTCGAATGAAATGCTCAGCAATGCGTTCAAGAGAGCTCAGTATAACAAGGAGAACAAGGTCAAAAGAAAGGAGCAACAGAAACAGCTTGAACAGAAGCAACTCCATTTTGCATCCATTGATTGGCAAGATTTTACCATTGTTGGAATGATTGAGTTCGATGCCATAGACGAGGTCAAAGAGTTGCCAGAACCATTAGCGCGTGATGACTTGATATACAGATCTTTGGAGGCCAAGAGTAGGGACATAGTCTTGCCTGAAACTGTTCCACGGGAACAGGAGCCTCAAGTCAATAAAGAGGAAGATAAACATAAAGAAGCACAGAAAGATCCATCTCCAGCTCCAGTTCCTGTTATCAAGGGAATGAAGATTAGAGCTGCCGGTGAATCAAGGTTGAAAAGGGCAAATGCCAAATCGTCATCGTCGGAGAAAACCATCAAGTGTCCTATAACAAGTAAGATGATTCCAGAGCTGAAGTTCGATGACCATCTCAAGGTCTTGTTGAGAGATCCAAGGTACAAGCAAGAACAGGAGAACTTCGTGCGTAAGAACTTCTCGTACGCTTCGAACTTAAGTACTGATCAAGTTTACGAGAACATCAAGAGATTGGTGAGAAAGAGGGATGGAGAAAGCACCGAAGAGCCGGAGAAGAAGAGACCACAAATAGGTCCACAATAGAGTATTCACCATAGTTCGGCACAAGTAGACAACGAATGATACAATATAAATACACTGCAAACACACCAACACTACATCTTCACTAACTGCCAACTCTCTACACCTTGTACATGCCAATGTTATATAACCGATATTTATTTTTTATTAAATACACAAGATAGACTAAAGATATGAGAAGAATGAAAAGCATGTAAAAGAAACCATCAACACAAAATGAATCTGTATTATATTAAAGTTATGTAGATAGTATCTTCTAGGCATCAACTTCCTTAGTTCTTCAAAGAAGCAGCTCTCTTCTTTCTGTGCTCGAGCTTCTCCTCCTTACGTTCGTGCAATCTCTTGGCCAACAATTGAGCGTATTCAGCAGCAGCATCTCTTTGTAATTGAGCGTTCTTAACCTTTTGGGTCTTGAGGGCTCTCTTTCTTTGTAAAGTTTGTGGAGTGACCAAACGTTGGATCTTTGGAGCCTTGGTGTAGGTCTTGTCACCCTTGGTAACCTCACGTCTGACGACGAATTGTCTGACGTCATCTTCCTTGGTCAAACCGAAGAACTTTCTAATGTTGTTAGCTCTCTTTGGACCTAATCTCTTTGGGGTGGTGGAGTCAGTCAAACCAGCAATGTCGGAGTCACCTTGCTTGACAATGGACAAGGAAAGGACAGCCAAGTCTTGGCCGACGATACAACCTCTGACGGACTTTCTCTTTCTCTCACCAGTTCTTCTTGGTCTGTAACAAGAGTGGCCTCTGGCTAACAAAAGCTTAACTCTGGTTGGGTGCATAACACCTTGCTTCATTGGGAAACCTTGCTTGTCGTTACCACCAGTGATTCTGAAGATGTAACCTTTGAATTCGTCACCAACAGAGTCACCTTCGACTTCTTGACCCATTCTCTTCTCGTAGAAGATTCTCAATTTGTGTTCATCATCGATCTCGACACTCTTTTGAGTACCGTTGGCTGGATAAGAAATGTTTAACTAAAAGAATGTTAGTATTGGTTTGGCGAGTTTATTAATGATATGAACGAGCTCAAGCATGCAAAACAGGTTTGGATTCGATGTTGACTTGGTTTGATAAATTTTTCATTTTTGGAAGATGGGATTGCTTGATATCATCGGGATGACTCCTGGCTTTGAATGATGAGCTGATGGAGCTTCTTTTTCTCTGATGTGATGGCTGTTTGGTCTTTTGGATAAGGGATCTGCTTCTACTGATAATTTTTCACTTCATGGAACTTCCGCTTCGAGGACTGAAGCTTCTCTTTGATTGGATTCTCCAACATTACTACGACTATTCTGGGTCCCTGTTTCTATTACAATGATCATACTTCGCCCTTGCTGCTCGGATGAGACCTCTAGGACGATTGCTTCTACTGTTCTACTTCTCGCTGGATGCTATTTTCCACTGTCGATTCTGGATCTTTCAACCCCAACGAAAGCATCCAATTCACGCAGCAGCATTGCTGCCAAGCGCTCTATCCCGATTCGCTGCTTGCTCTGTCCACATTGCACGGATTCTATCACATACCTTCATATTGAACTACTGGTCTATCGTTGCCTTGTGAATTAGTGAACTTCAAGAAAAGGCTAACAGAAAATTTTTATAACTGATAATTTTTTTCAGACGAAAATTTCTCCCTGCGAACTCTCAGCAAAACCAAAATCTCCAAGAACAGAATAGCGACTGAGTTTGTGAGACAAGCGAAGGTGAGTGTGAGCGTACAGAGTGAGGAAAAGTGTGTGTGTGCTACATAGTTAAGAGCGAGCGCAGGCAGTAGTGCGTAGAGTGCGAGCCCGATGCATACCGTGCTGAGATGGGTGCTGCCACTGAAACTGCCGGAAAAGGATGGGCAGTGGACTGTGTGCAGGGGTGAAACTGACAGTTTTAACGGTGATAAATTGAGTATCACGTGATATGATGAGAGTATATGAGGGCTAGAGCCCTAATATGAACCATTGCGGCACGGATGGTTTTGCAAGAGTTGATATCGAGGAAGGCTGCAAATCGCAGGAAGCCTGAGGTTACTAGCATGGATGCAAATGGTGTTTAAAAGAAATTCGGAGGGACCGTGAGGGCACGGCCACCTGTGGTAGGGTGCTTTGGGGTCAATTGAGAAGGACCTGGCAGTGGTGGAAGGTGAGAATGGGTAAAATAATGGATTCGATATGTTTTCAGGTTCTTTTATTTGTTGTGCTAAGGAATCGTCTATCTGGTTGATGTACTTCATCTGCTGCTCTACATCTATTGCATACTACAAGTCATTCTCTCAAAATGCACAAATAAAGTCTATTAATGTGAACTAAATATAAATACGTAGTATACAGAAAGAAGATTGCAAAGACAACGTTCCTCTTCATAAATGCATCAAGAAAGCCTGTCATTCTATTGATCTTTCTTCATCTCTATCTTTTCCGAAATCATTTTATTACCCGAAGCAGCATTGGGCCCAACTCCACCATTCACACCGGGAGCATGTCCTCCTGGACCGCCGCTAAACGTAGCGTTCCCTATGAAGTTTATCGGGGAAAGTACGCCATCTTCTTTCTGTTGTTGTGGTGATGATTGTTGTTGCTGCTGCTGCATGTGTTGTGGTAAGGGCTGCTGACCTCCTTTTAGAGCATTTCCCCCAGGATAGGCACTTGTGGGGCCAGCTGATGGGAGCATGTTCATGAAGTACTGGGGAATGTTCGTATGGATGGGAGTCATCCCGGTGTTTCCTCCTGGCCAATCCTGAGGAGCATAGAAATTGGAAGGAGATGGGAACATGTCATTGACGTACCTTGATGGTAAACCTGAGAGTGGCGTCTGTTCACCAGCATTGTTGGGTAAATTCGTGAATATTGGTGGACGGAATTTGTTACTGTGTGCATCGCTAGTATTTGCTGACTGCTGGTTGTATTGTTGGTTGAAAACTTGGTTTAATATTGGTGTTGGCAATATACCATTAGGGTATGGGTTCAACGGTGAACCTTGTGGTGGCATAGAAGAGTAGTACATGTTGTTGGCACCAACGTTTGCATTTGACAATGGAGCGTTGGCTGTGCTATTTACAATAGGCAATGGGGGGGCAGTAGCACTTACTGGAGATGAAGTTTGAGATTTGGAATGGATAGGTATTGGTAATGTTGGTTTTCTGCTATCTGGGGATCTAAAGGATTTGAAGCTGGAATACTTAGGAGTATTAATACTTGGTAAATTGTTCGCCCCTAGTAATGATGAGTTGTTGTTTCCAGCGTTGATGGCATTGCCGATACTATTAGAGCCATTGGATGTGTTGGTGATATTGTTGATGGAAATGTCCAGTGAATTACTTTGCGGACCAGCACTATCGGTGGCTCCATTGCTCCTATTGCCGTTAGTACCATCATTGTTTCCAGAGACAGCACCTGATGAGTTGTTTTGAAGGTTTGTGTCAATAGCCGTTATAGTCCTAGCGCTGTCATTTACGCTGCTCTTATTGTTAGAAGCATTACTCTTGGCATCTGTTGGAATCTGGACTCTTAAAACAGGACGCTGGTTACTGGAGGTGGAGTCGTCTCGTTTATGTGAAATTTTGTCCATTGTATTCGACGAGTGTGTGCTACCCGGAGTGTTGTCCTCTTCCTTCATTCTGTAATTGTTGGGGTTGTTGAAAGTGGGTATATTAGACAATGAAATGTGATGTGGTGGTGGTGGAGGAGGAGGACGATTACTGTTGAAGACCTTACTATTGTTATTAGTATTGCCACTGATGGTGTTGTTATTGCCAGAGTATTTCATATCGCTGAAGGACCTCTTGTGTCTCTTGGGTTCTGGCGAATCGCTGTCATATTCAGAGTCGATGTCATTTTCATCTATATCATCATCAATGGCTCCACTCTTTCTGGTGAGCTTTTCACTAAGGTTCTTCTTTTTCTTGTAGTTACCGTAGTTTTCTGGCGACTTCTGCTCGTGTGGTTTCTTCTTCAACTTGATGTTGGATTGGTACTCCTTGATGAGCTCGCCCGTATCCACAGACGAGAACTCGTAGATCTTGTGGTTGTTTCCAACGATGATCACTGCCAAATCCACCTGGCATAGCACCGACAACTCGTGGGCTTTCTTGAACAACCCCGCCTTCCGCTTGACGAACGTCACCGTCCTGTTACGGTCATCGGTCAAGGGCTGGATCTCAATTTTTCTTCTGCCCATTGTGCAAGTTCAATGAGATGTGATGGCTTTGCTCACTGGTGCCACCGACTGCTATTTTTATCGTGGTGGTGATAATATTGTTGTGAGACCACGCACTCTTTTGCTGTAATGCACTGGATGTGTAGTCGTGCTGACAACGGATGCTGGTGGCTTTCTACGCAAACTGTAATCGGACACAATGTTTAATTCGTGTTTTCTCACACTTTCTTCTCAAACCGTTGGCTGATGGTAAAAATAGATTTATGGTTGAGAACAGAACGAGTTAAAAATAGCTACTCAGTCCCTTTTTATTCAGCCGGGTGGGGGTCGTGTGTGGGGGACGAAAAATCGTTAGGGAATCGGTTGTGATAATGTAGGGTAGTATGTGAAGGAAAAGGGGAACGCTTGGACGTGGGATGATATACGAGGGGGGAAGCAGGTGAGCGAGCGTAAGTGAACGTAAATGAACGACAATGCGGTAGCTGTCGCCAGTATGTAGTAAGTGAGTGAGTGGAAGTAGATGTAACTAATTGGAGAAGTCAGCAAAATCTCACGATTTTCTTCTCTACTTCGGGGCGATTTGCGTCTGAGGGGAACAAGCTTCTGAGTGTCTCTACTGTTAATGTTACTGTTACTGCTACAGGTGAACAGTACAAAGTACGGTCTCCAGGACGACAGAAAAGTAAAACGGTTTTCGATGACGGTGAAATCCACCTTTCTGGGATGGAATTCGGGGATATAATACTGCGGCACGGGTGCAAAACTGAGAATTTTTTCCGCCAGTATCTTCGGTGTTACAATTTTCTGTTTTATGATCACGTGATGAGACTCGGTATTTACGACAAGTAGATGGAGGGGAGGCTCTATCAATGGTATTATTAGTAACGAACTGATACTAGTTTCTATTTATATAAACTTGGAAATATATCGGGTCTGGGGTTGCTTATATACGAAGAGACAAGGATTGTGCTTTTTTTCTCAGCCACTGACCCCCTGTGGATCGTTTTTTTAGACTTCTTCAGGTACTTACTTAGCCTATGTAGCAAAACTGGCTATGCTGCGAAATCGATTTGGGCCGCAGGGACTTCGCCTCCCGGTGGTCGTTGAAGGCGTAGTAATAGGATCTCCATACTTTAATGGTTCCACTTGGAGCATTACAGGTGGAGGTAATACCCTTCATGTAAAGTGTCGATTTGTAGAAATGGCAAGAGGAAGACTTGCCAATCGGCTAATTACAAAGAAAATAGAAGTAGTTGCAACTGACAGGTTTGCGAAAGAAACGGTAGTACCGGTCACTAAATCGAGAAGCGGAAGGTTCAACGCACCCTGTCTAGGTGCTACTTCATCGGCACCGGAATCCAGTTCCACTAATCAGTTATTAAGCCATGCCTCTCAATTGAATAACACACACATGAAGGAGACGCGTAGGCGCAAGCGGGGCGTCTTGCGATGAATTAACTACGGTTATACGTTCATGGTGGCAGCCTTTCCTGCGTTAACATTGATCTAAAATTAGAACCTCCGAAAGCTTTATACCCGAGACTCTGGAGACCTCTGCTTCACTTGCATCTAGAACAACCGCATGGTGTTTGCGATCACAGTAGGGTACCACAAGTACTTTGCTCACCATTAGTTCAAGGTGCGCTTTAAGATCATTCAGTAGTATTTTGAGATATTTGATGCCAGTTTGGTCTTGGGATCAACTAGGTGGTGGGCCTCACTTAGTCGTGCTCACCATCATTTCTTCGACGGTACAGAAAGAGACCCATATCTGATCAAAAGAGGCTTTACATGGACCCACGGGGGATGGTTAATCAAGTAGCCTAAGATTACCACTTTCGACCACGAGTTCATGGAACAAGCTCCCAAAGAATAAGGCAGTCCAACAACAACACCTTATTAATAGAATAAAGAATCACTTGAATTGGGGTACGCCGAGATCAAACTCACCCAATCACACCAAAAGATGATTATAGCATCTTCTACCAACAAGGACAGAATCTATATTGTAAGTCAGAATATCATTCACGACATAACCCCATTTATGAGCCAGCATCCTGGCGGTGTTTCTTTATTCAAGGCATACTACGGAAAGGATGTAAACAAACCGTTCTAAGGAGGTGTGATAGTCATCTGATTGCTGCTGTCAATCTTTTGGGTACCATGTGTATTGGAATGTTGGATGTAGGCAATGAGGAGGAGGCGTGGATGCATGTCGTTAGAGGAAGGGAGATGTAGAGGAGTTGGGCTGTATTTTCGTAAGTTGTTAGCATAGTTGGCTGCAATCATGATTTTTTTGGCACTAATGTATTACAGGTACTTGGCTCTTTCGGTGTTTTTTTCCCATAAACACACTATGACTCTCTCTCTTTTACTAGTCAATTAATGAACATTATTCAGCGCCTGAATTTCATCCAACTACATCCACATAGAACCTCGTCAAATACACCTCGCCAACAATAATACAAATAATCATTTTGCAATCAAATTTTGCATACTTCTGATCACTTCCTGTATACTACTGTGCACGAATGCAGCTCACCGGAGATAATACTTTACGAGAATGCAAAAAGCTGTCAATTGTGAGAGAGCTTTTCCGATGGTTCAATAGCAGTAGTTAGGACTAAGAAGAGTCAAGAGCTCCAGTAATAAACGTTCTATTAAGGAAGTGGAACCACTCAATATCATTTCTAAGTTATTACATGGATAAATGAATCAAAACCTATATATATATATATACTACAACTCTGGTAGACAATAGTAAGGAGAAGGACCCCACATATATCAAGATCAAATACACGTGATTTTTGGTATCGTATACATTTACTAAGCCAGATGTCCATACCTGATTGCCATCAATTTATTTATTGGATGCCCCAAAACTTGATGGCTTTCAAGCACCTAAAGGATTTACAAGTACAATAAAAACACTAATTCAGAACAAACATACATTTAGATGTAGATCGCAATCACGATAGTACTCCCTATAACTACTTAGTCATCTTATCACCTTCGTTGTGATCAATTAAGAACTAGCTTCTAAGACGCTCTTGGTACCGGCGATTATACTCTCCTCTACGGAGCAGATTGGAGACCAGTCGAAGGCAGCAATAACCTTCTTGTTATCAACTGGTGTACCAGCATCTGGGGGACCTAATTCTTTGTCTGGGAAGTCCTTCAGAATGCTCTCTGGAACAGCCTTCTTTGCAGCTGCAGCAACATCAAGTAAGTTGTATTGTTCGGTTCCACATAATAGGAATCTTTCGTTGTAAGCCTTTGGATTTTCAATGGAAGCGATATGGATCTTGGCAACATCACGAACATCGATAATTGGAAAGGTATAAACAGGAACACCATCCTTGAAAGCACCGAAAACAAGTCCCTTGATCATATCGATAGAATTCGAGTTAGCTGTAGAGTTTGGCAAAACTGGACCAAAGATACCAGCTGGTAAAATTGTTGTGAGATGGAAGTGGGGCTTGTTCTCCTTAACATAGTCCCAGGCTGCCTTTTCGGCCAAAGTCTTGGACTTCATGTAAGTACCTACTCCTTCTCCATCAACGTTAGTCCAGTCCTTTTCGCTAAGAGGTTCTGTTCTTGTGGGGCCATGTCCGTAGGCAACGGTAGCTAAGGAGGAGGTGATCACAACTTGCTTGACCAGTGGCTCCTTGGCAGATAATTTGAGAATTCTCAAAGTTCCTTCTCTGGCTGGGATGATCATATCATCTGGGTTTTCTGGCTCTACAAGTGTGAATGGAGAAGCCAAGTGCAAGATGTAGTCGACCCCTTTGATGTTCTCTTCCCAGTTGGCATCGGAGCCCAAGTCGGCTGCAAAAACCTCAAGATTCTTCTCGACGACCTCTTTGCCAACCAATGCGTCGAAGCTGGAGCGTAACTTTTCTTCTTTTGACAAGCTTCTGATGGAGGTTCTAACCTTGTAGCCTTGTTCCAACAATTGGAGGATGGTAAAGGAGGCAACGTAACCTGTTCCACCGGTGACCAAGACGAGTTTTTGCGACATGTTTTACTTTTTTGCAGCTATTGATATATGATGTAAGCGATTTGCTATAAGCCAATTGCAAGTTCTCACTATTAGAGGATTTGTTGTGGGTATTACTATTATACTATAGATACTAGTGATGTAGGAAAAACATATACAATTCTGGTAGAAACAAACCTGGAACTCGTCTCTATTTATGCCTTGCTACAGCCGTATAATTCAAAGCCACATGGCTTAGAAAAGGCTTTTAACCCTCAAAGATAACACCGAAAAAACCGAGACCGTCTCGCTTTTAACAGTAATCCACCGAGACTATGGTGTCTTAATTACTGCGGATTGGGTGCTAAATCCGAAAATCCGAGACCACATCGCCTATTACAGTAAAACACCGAGATATGGTTGCTAACTGCTGCGGCTTGGGTCTCTTGTGGACCGATATTTTGTGGGGTTGATGGTGATGGTGATAATGGTGATAATGATCACTACTGAGATTGGGCTGCTAATGGACTTTAATGGTTTATGTGATTAGGAGGCTGTATCGAATGTGATGGCTTCGGTTTTATCACTTCTTGGCGTTCACAATTTGATGTTTAACTGTGGCGGACTTCTTCAACTATGAATTTGGGGAGCGATTATGTTAAGTGGGATCAGTGAAAAGTTAGAATCCGCTATCATTAAGTGTAAGCATTTTGTTATATATTGTGTTGTATTATGTTACATCATGTTATATTACATGTTATGGTTTATTCTATGTAAGAATGCAATTCGTGAAGAATCCATGAGAAATGGTTGCAATTCCCTCAGCCTTAGTATTCGGTGCATCTTTTAACCGGTGATTTCTGTTTATGCTCTATCGACTCCAGATTAATATATGGCTATCTGTTTCTGAATTCACCAGTTGCGTAAACACCGAAAAAGATCTACAGATCTTGCTGCGATCTTCGGGTCTCGTTACAAGGCTTGGTAACCTTACCTGCTCCCTAATAGACTCTCTCTTCTTGTTGAGTAGCACATTGTTGGGCTTGGCCCTCTCTGCTAATAATATCTCCACCTTATTACCGTGGCTATCTCTCTTTTGTTACACGGTGGATGGGTAATTGATATTGATGTCATTTGAATCATCTCTGCATCTTCAGGAAGTAATACATGAGGCACAGCAGAGAGGTGTCTCCTGTGTCAGTTCCGGCTGCGGTTTTCATAGGGATAATTTCGTCCTATTTGGACTCGGTTTATTTGGCAACTGTTTCATCTGTCTCTCCCCAGCTTGAGGCTTCACGAGAATTCTGTCCAGCAATGGCTAAGCACAGTTCTCATGAAAAGTTGTTAGCACACCAAATGATTGCCCAGCAGATTATTATTAGAGAGTGGGTAATGATAGCCGAGGGTAAGTCCAATACAACATCATCAGAGATAGTATGAGCACTTTCCAAATTTCGCAGTCAAATTCCGACAATTGTATTTCTTGAATTCCAAATATATTAATTATTTTCTATGAACTGACAGTATAGTTTGGAATTAGTGAATTGGACTATGATACTCTATTAATACTCTACTATTTACATGATCGGATAAGGATGTAATAATCAGGCTTGACTACCTTTCCGCTTCTAAGGCGCTTGTCTTGTGGAGAATTCTGGTGCAACTCGTAGCCCAACTTCAAATACCACAGGAGCGCAGGTGAATTATCAGTGAATACAGTAAGCGAAGTTGCAGTACAGCTCTGGAAATACCATGGACTTTTCCTGTCGCTTAGATCCTTGACAAGGGAATGCAATATCTCCATTAACTTGCCTCCTAATTTCAATGCCTGGAATTGAGGTACTATGTGGATTTCATAAAGATAGAGCACTGTTTCATCCTCGTCTTCGGAGCATAATTTGAAGGACATAAAGCCGACTAGGGTGTTGTCTTGATTAGTTAACCAGACGTAGATTAACCCTGTTTCTCGCATCTCCTCGAACTTATCCAATTTCCAATTGGGTTTCCCCGTGTGTTTCACATAGAAAGAACCCAAGTTCTTATCCACCAAGTCTACGAATTGGCGTAGCTTCTTCGGTGGTAATTTATGAATGGCTTCGTAATGTATGGAGATCGCGTTTTCCAGCCATAGGTCAGATATGGATGCCTGAAGAGAGCCTATTATCTCATCGGTGACTCTCTCGTTCAACTTTTGGTCTCGCTCGTCGAATAGCATTTCACCAGTCTTCCGTGAATTGCCCTTAGTCAAGAAGTGCCAGTCGCTTGGAACTAATAAGACCATCTCAATATCTAACAACAAGATACGGGCACTTCGTAATTATGCTTATTGTTTTCACTCCTGCATGGTGAACCTCCAACTTTTCACCCAAATGCTAAGACGTAGGAGGGACGGTAAAGCCATAGTTAATTCCACCACAAAAGGCGTTTTGCAGCTTTAAGTTGGAGTAATGGGATTTGGGTGCTATAAATATACAATAATACATACTTTTATGTGTTGTAAATCACAATTTATGGCACTTTACTGCAACCTGTTCTCTCCCTCCACTAACAATATTTAACAGTACATCAGTACAATCAACACCTGTACATAAGAAATCTTTTTCCCTAACAAAAAACGCGTTCCAACTATTCTTTAACAGAGTGATGATGGAGAAGAGGAGAGCTGTATCATACGCTAAGTATAGTATTTGTATTATATATGAACCCGCAAACGAGACCATGAATGAGCTAAGGGATCAATATTTCAGTTCAGATAAAGATTTAACACTGCCACAATACAATAACTCCCGTAATATCACTGTAGATAGCCCTGTTCAGCTGTACAATGACCATGCCATGATGTCACCTCGTGCAACGATACCGAGCTCTCCGTTCAGATCGTCGCCTTCCGTACCAGGTGAAAGGCATCACAGCGTCCTAGATGACTTGCACGAAAGACAGCAAGAAAGATCCATACGAAGATTGAAGCCATTGGCTTCGTCATCCCCAATACGACATGGCGGGCCAGACTTGTCTTCTTCGCCTACGAGCAATTCCAAGAGAAATAAATACTATCACCATCACCAAATAGACGAAGTAGAAGGAAATGGGAGGACCATGGCGCTCAATATGAGAAACAAGCATAATAAGCTTCGCCAGGTACGAAATCAATACAAACAGGACAAGATCATGATCCAGAGAAGCAGAATCAATGACGTACAATTCAGAGAAGACTTTAAACAAAAATACGAACTTGAGTATGACGATATGCTAGCAGGCCTAGATTTGGATCAACTCATCGAGGAAGAACGAGAAATAGAGGAGCTTGTCCGCAACGACGAGTACCAGGTGTACGAGCAAGAGTTGCTAGAGATGGAGATGCAAGAAGAGATGGAGATCGCAGAAATGTTAGAGCTGATGAACATTGGCGGGTAAAAAAGACGCACCAGTGCGTCACTGTACCTTCTCCGGTTCAGACTTTACCGTTAGGGTATTACATGATAAGAAATGCAACACCGTTCACTACCGTGGCAAATTTCATAGCTTTAGTATCTCACCGGTGTTTACTTAATTGATTACGTAATTGTTTCATCCTGTATGCAGTTTTGGGGCGAAGAGCCACAAACATAGTGAGAACATAGAGAGATCCTCGCTAAGTAACCGCTAGCGACGAAAAAAGCTCCCTGGATTAGTTTCGAGGCTCCCTCTCACCATCACTAATAAAACGCATCAATCGGTGAGACAAAAATACATGGAAAGCCATTCAAATCCCAGATTTCAATGTAGTTCTGACTCTCAACCCAATCGGCCACGCATTTGATCCCCTTGGGCCCCGTTACTGTTATGGCCAACTAAAATCGACAAAAACCACTGCCCTTTCTATCACATTTCTCCCTATTCACTTCTCCCTCTAGGTCATCCAGGCCCCGCCCTAGCTGCGACCCTTTCCCGCACGGGAAATATGTTTTTTGCCATATATCCCATCCTGTGTCGCTGTGCGTACGAACGGGATACATAGAAATTTTCATCTGTCATAAAAAGTTTATTTTGAGTGAGCATCAGAAACCTCACTGCAGCAGCGAATCTGTAAAAACACATAATCTTGTAAAACGTTCTTTTCCAAGAGTGGTGACTGTTCCTGTTGAGCTGTAAAGTAAGATTTGTCCATAGTCTTCAAAACTAACACAAGTTGCTTCCAGACACCAAGTATCTGCTCTAGTGCTGTCTTACACGTCTGATACAGTGTACATCCAGCAATCCTCATTATTGACAGCTCTCATCACATCACATCGTCCACATTAAACCACGATTTCAACAATGTCCGCAGACAACTACTCCCCAAACCCTCAGGCTGAGCAATTGCCATTCAGCCACAAGGCTACTAAAATACAAGATGAAGAAGACATCCCAATAAACAGCGAACCAAGACCAACACATGACATGTCGTTGGATCCGAAAGAGGGTCACTCCGATGACGATTCCGACTCATCCTCTGACCAAAGTGATGCTGCTTCGGGTTACGAAAGAGAGTCCAACGAATGCACTGAGTTCTGTATCGAATGCTGTAGCTGTTTCGGTTTGTTTGCCGGTTGTTGTCCAGCTGACAGTGACAGTTGTGTCACCACTGTTGCTACATTCTGTGGTAACATCTTGATGGCATGCTGTAAGTGCTAAGGAAGACGGCTACAATTTCTGATTTTAAGAGAATTCGTCTTTCTCAGCACCCACAAACAACCAATGACGTATCATTGGTCAATCTACGTTAAAACTACTCATCTGTTGGCGACAAATCAAGCTGCCCATCTACTACCTCGGTATGATCCAAATTCCCAGTCGCCCACCCTCATATCTACTTCTTTTCCCATCCCATTCATTGCAGAAAACACCCATTCTATTGTCAATAAAGTTAGCTCTTATACTTTATAAATTATTTATTCCACTATTAAACCTAATAACTATGTAAGCTCTCTGAACCCTCTAGCTGTCTTCGCAGTTTAGCTCGCTCAATCCAGAATTTGTTCTGTTGATGAGAATGTGAAATTCGTTCCAGCCGTTCTCTCGCGCCGTCTCCGTGACAACGAGATTAGCGTACCTGAGAGATACCGGGGAGACGTCATAGAACATAATGGAGCAGATGGAGCAAAGGGCACACTAGCGTTACGGCCTGTCACACGTAAATGGCATAGTTAACTTCACGACAGACTAAACCGTCTAAGATTTTCGTTGACTGACCTCGGGCGTAACTTGCGACGACAAGCCCTGCCATTTCACTACTGGAATCGTCCTCTGATAAGACCTGAACCGATACAATAAGAATCAGGATCTCAGTTCTACTTCCATAATTTGCCAATAAGCCTCGCAAAATTTGGTTGCAAAAACTCAGCGCTACCAATTCACATTACACCCCCATTTCGTTTATATGTGGTTCCTGCTACGATCGCTGAAGTTAAAACACCTAGAAGTATACGATATAGCAGCGGTGCATGGCCATAGTAACTTCTGCATTGTTGAGAAGACTCAACTGTAGAGGAAATCCCTTTCCACTATAATAAGTAAGTCTTGTCGTCTTCTACTGTCAAATTGATGCAACTATGAAATGATTATATTCTATACTTTGGCAATATATACAAGTTAACTTTTGTCTATATAGAAACAACTAAAGCTTTGCGAGCTTTACTATTAATTTACTTGTTTCTGGTCAAAATGGAGTTGGTCAAGAATTCTAATGCGCTTCTGGCATCAGACTCAGGCAAGACCCTGAGGTTCTCCAATGCCTTATAACAGTACTCTTGAGCCATTTCCCTCGTCTTCTCCAAACCCTGGAATCTATCTACAGCATTTCTAGCGATTTCAACATCTCCCGGCTCACTGAACTTTCTTCCAATTAACTCTCCCAATTCCGGCTGTTCCTTCCATGCAAACAAAATAGGAGCAGTAGCCAACCCTAACTTCAAGTCAGCCTGCGAAGGCTTTCCAAATGTAGCGTTGCTGGCAGTGTAGTCAAGCATGTCATCCACGATTTGGAAGCACAATCCCAAGTTACGACCAAATTCGTAACAGTTTTCAATGATATCGTCCTGAGAGCCACTCAAAACAGCGGCAGCACGGGACAGCTTAGACATCAAAGAAGCAGTCTTCAAATATGTTTTGTGCAAGTAATATTCGAATGCAGCGTTCACGTTTGTTATGTGATCGACTTCTTGTGGTGCAGAGACACTGTATTCATGCTGTTTAGTTGGTACCTTTCCTGTAGCTTCTGGAATTATCTTCTTTTCGCCATCGTTGGAAATGCTGTTAGTCTCACCATTGCTCATGACTGTGTTCTTCAATTGCATGAACTCACCTTCTACCAAGTTAGCAATAGTGGTTGACAAAAGTTCAATGACTTCTGGGTTTCTCAAACGTGCAATGGCAACCGAGGCTCTTCCCAAAAGGAAATCTCCGGCCAATACTGCCATCTTGTTGGTAAATGCTATATTTCCACTCGGTCTACCTCTTCTGGAGTCCGACAAGTCAATGACATCATCGTGCAAAAGCGAAGCAGTGTGGATCATCTCGACGATTTCGGCCAAACGGCGCTGCTTAGGCAAGATACCGTTGACTGAGTCGAACTGGGGCAATCTGCCCATTGGTTTCGACAATGGGTCCAATATCACCTTTGGGTTAATTCCGTGCAAAATGGCCAATGGCGAAATGGAGTCGTCGACAGAGTTACCAGCAACACTGGTCTTAGTTGGAGTTCCTTTGAAGTGGGGCTGATCAGTGACGTCGTAATTGTCTATTTTTATTCTGTTACGTTCTTCAAGTGGAATAGCAGCCAATGACTTGGAAAGCAAAAGTACAATTAATGGACGAACGTTCTTTCCTTCTGCTTCGAAGTAGTAAGAGCTGACCCTGTTGAGCGTAGGATGCCCGGAACCGATCAAGTTGGCAATTGACTTCGCCAAGTTGGACATTTCATGGCTGACAATCGAGAACGGATCACTGAATGTGGTGCTAGATTGTGGTTGTACGAGCTTCTCTGCGGTTTCTACGGCAGTCTTGAAGGTATTAGCGGATTTCGCCGAGGCCGAAGCGGACGAGTAGTATCTTGAAGCAAGCACTAGTCTGCTTCGCTTGAGAAGAAGATTTGGCTTGAATGCCGAGCTCATCGTAGGAATCGCTGCTGAGTCGTGGTGGTTGCTGTGAACCTTCCGATAGATGGACTGATACGACCGAGTGTAGAACAAGGTCTTGTGCGGGCGGAGACTGGAGTCTGGGGTTCTTTGCGATAGAAAGAGCTCGACGGTCCGGGAATGGTGTTCTTGACAGCGGGCTGGTACGACTCGGCGGCTCTGAGCTTCAAGAATGCTCTGCTGCTACAGCTTTTAACCGCCAGCTACCAGAACCATAGAATGGACTCAGGCACACAGACACTGTAATGAATTTTTCACGTCAATCACGTGAGGAAACAGCAAGGCGCTACCATTAAAGAGACTCTTTGCTATGCTTTATATGCGAGTGAAAATGAACACACTGAAAAACGGTTTTTCGGTGAGTGAAGAAGTGCGAGTTTGCTGAAGGTACGAGGTGATTGTTAGTAGTGGGTCTGTTAGTCGTGCCTGAACGAGGCCTTCAAGAAGTGAGTGTTTTGGGTGAAGGTTGCATCCTGTATGAGAGGAGGTGAGTGCAGGCATGGTTTTAGCAGCCAAGATGAAGTAAGTAGAGTAGTGGTGTAAGTGTAGGGATTGGTGTAGTGTTAGCATGCAAGTAGTTAGGTGTGTTCATAAGTGTGGGTGGTGTGGTTGTGAGTAAAGTCGAGGCCGACGTTTTAGCGTTGAGTTGGGGTAAGTGTGTGCCAGTTTCACATACGGAGGTGGTGAACTCCAGCGTAAATATCACACGATATATAGTCAGATATATAGATATAGATACCATTTCGCTTAAACGGCCATACAATGAACTACGTAGAATTGTACTCTTCCCATTAATTTCTTATAAGTTGATGTATATTGATGTTTAAGGTATCATACCAAAACAATCGTTTAACAAGATGACGATAAATTTGTCAATCGTATTAATTTCTAAACAAAGGTCGAGTCATCGGGGAGCTGGTCGCTCGACGTCTAGATAAATAAACAACTCGTATATACACAAGGATATATTATAAGCCAGAAAATTCACTGGAAATGTTCACGCTGAACAGGATGCATATTTCTCAAAAAGATGTCTGGTGGTGTCAATGTTCCCAAACATCTCTTGGCATGTAGGTTCATGAACGTAAGTCCAAATAAGTAACTCGAATTGACCCATCCGAAACCTTCGGTGGCAACTCCCTTGAAATCCAAACCCTGGTTTCCGTACTCAGCATCGACTTTGTGAGGAACTGCGCCCTTGGTCACATTATACTTCTCAACGACAACACCGTTGTAGTCAACAAAAGCACGAGTCATCATATAAAGCCAACGGTATGCTAAACGACGAGCACATCCATCGTATCCATAATTGGTTAATCCTATCCAAGCCAAAATTTGCTGTGGGGCCCAACCGTATGGATAATCCCATTGACGAGAAGGTCTATGAAGATTGATATCTCCACGAGACTCGAGAGTACCAGCCACTAAACCGCCGAACTCCTCGAATTTCTCAAGCGAGTTCTTAACAAGTTTGTCTGCCTGGTCTTGGGTGGCCATCTTGGACCATAATGGCCAGAATGCAGTAGCGGATTCGTACTTTGATTGCTCTTCTTTCTTGATGTGGTAGTCGTAGAACATCGAGTCTTTCTCATTCCACAAGTATTTGGTGACATTATCTATTCTAGCATTTGCCTTTTCGGTCCAAGGGGCTGCAGTCTCTACTCTTCCAGTCGAGCAAACAAATTTGTCGTTGAACAAGCTTTCAATGATGAATGCAATATCGACTTCGTACTTGTAAAGCAAAGAATTCAAGTCCACGGTGGCCAAATAGGCACACTTACCCTCTAGTCTGTAGGAAGTGTCATGTCCAGATTCTCTGACAGCCCTATCATGCAAGAAGTACTCGTCAAGATCTGGTTCTTTAATCTCTTCCAAGTTATACTTTTCAATGAACTCCGCCTGTGAGATCTTGTATTTTTCAACGTATGGTTTCAAAACTGCATTGAAATGCGTTGCTTCAGTCTCAGGGGGAATACCAATTCCTTCAGGATGGTAGCAAGATAATCCGGTCTTTTCATCTAAACGAGGCTTCGAGCACCACACGGTCTCATGCTCCTTGATGGCAGCTTCTGTGGCTCTGTGGAGGAAATCCAAAGCCTCATCCATACGCTCTGGGTCTACCTCAATTGTCTTGTTAAACACTCGAAGAGCCATATCGGTTAAGAAAGGTGGTTGGGAACGCCCCAAATAGTATGACCTATTGGCGTTAAGAATCTTGCCGTAGTGGTGAATCTCGTAAATGAAGTTTTCGGTCATTCCTCTTGCCAAAACAAGATGCTCCTGCAGTGTTGGAGTAACGTCTGTCAACAAACCAATGGTCTCCATATAGGAATCCCAGCCGTATAACTCATTGAAACGACCACCTGGAACAACGTAGGGCTGGTTGATCATGTTCTTTGGGTTTTCGGGATCAGGAGATGACGCAAGGGCAAGTAAACCTGGCTTTTCATTGATGGATCTGATGTACTTAGCATCAATCTTCTCTGGCAAGTATTGAACATCGAAATAAATGTCTGGTCTGCTTTGCTTGATAGCTGTGAAGTACTCGAACTGGTCCTTTCTGTTATGAGGAACGTAAATACGGTGCGATTCAACGTTTTCATGCAATACACCTTTATCGTCGACGTATGTTTCTTTGATTTTGGAGTCTCTCGACATGTCCACAATATTGTCTTTCGTGATCTGTCTAGTCAAGGACTTCCAAAATTGAGTAGAAATAAGTCTCTTCATACGTGCCACTGGGTTTTCATTGAGTCTCTGTTCGTCCAAGATCATCTGATTACGGCCAAAACGCTTTGCGATGGTCAATTCTTGGAGAAGGTTACTCAACATGTAAGTTCCACGGATAGCTGCCTGATTGAAACCGTTGGAATTGGCAGTTCCAAGTCTCAAAACTTTAGGACCAGTGTCTTCGATGGTGATTTGGCAGTTTCTATCGGTATCTTCATTGTGTAACAATTCATCAAGAGTGGATTCTATGTCACTTATGTAGAATTTCTTTGGTCTGAGATAGGAGTCATCCACCGAAGATCTTCTGAAGTGATGAATAACCTTAGTCTGCTGTGCGTTACTATTGAGGGACTCTGTGGAGGAGTTGTCTGCGTAGATTGGGACGATGGAAGGCTTACGTGCGAGAGCAGCATCTGATGGCACTGGATCATCGACAGTTGATGTTGAGGCTTCGAGAATTGGAGCAGAAGGAACAGGAGTTGGGGACTTGGAGTTGTTTGCGGACGAGGACGAGGACGACTGCTCCTTAATGTCAGTGATTCCGAAGTCACCAAACATCTTGCTGCGGGGTTTCGTCTCAAACACTGAGAACGTTCTTACACGTCCCATCTTTGAGTTGGGGATGGTCTTGGGACCATAGTAGTTCTCTGGCAAGTCGAAGGGATCATCGTTGTCACTCACGGAGGACGATCTCCGGTGGTGCCTGAAGGGGTTGTTCATTTGCACAGAAATTTTGGAAGGACGAGGACAGGTAACAAGCGATGGAAGGCTCGGTAGATGCTACACCGATTATGTAAAGTGATCTAATGCTGAAAGTTTGCTGGTAGTGAAACAGAATGGATGCAAATCACGGTAGCGGCAGTAACTCTGTGTCAATAGATGTACTTTTCACCAGCAATACCTGAGGAGAAAGAAAAAGTGACTATTATTTATATTTCTGTATCAATAGAACAATAAATAAATTAATTAATGATGATGTCAGTAATCTTTGGAAGAGGCGACGAATTAGTACCGTGCGGCTCGCGGTCCGATAAGGTGATGGAGGAAGGATTAGCGAGAATTAGAGTGTGGGGGAAGGGATGAGAGGGGGTGGTTTGGTTCTGAACGACGTTTTTTTGGCTGTAAGAGCGCTACAGCTACCGAGTTAGATGCTACGCTTATGATGCAGTTTTCTTTTTATGGAAGGGAGTATTTGTGTAGTTTGCTGTGTTCTTATATACTACGACCCATGACGATGGGCGAGCCTTTTGGCAGTTACCCCGATTTCCGAATTGGTGCATGGTCGCCATTGGAGGCAGAAGACGTCAACGAATGCAATAACAACGACGGAACAATAAAAAATAAAAGGAAATTCCTAATAATATTTACCAGCAAAATCAACAACAACTGCCCAGAGACGACCACGGCTACTGTCACTCTGCCACAACAAAACCATTCCCTGCTCAACAGAAAAATAAACGTTTCAAACTTTCCGCTATCTTTGCGAGGCGATGGTGTCTCTGTAGCGCTGTCATCTGCCACGAAATGGGAACATTCTCGCTGCAAATACTTGCATACGCAGCGCGTATTACGCACAACGTCTTCCAGCGACAGATTGTCTGCATTTGTCGCTATACCTCCCTATGTGGATGTCTGGATATGTTCCAGCGTTCTAGTGTCCCCGAGGTGATCCAAGTTCTTGGCACACTGTTCTGGTGTGGGGTGGCGTTCTTCTACCACCGTTTCTTGGTAATGCTCATACAATTTTGCAATATTCCGAATATTTTATTACATTTACGCCTGGAGCCTATGATGCTTGGAATGACAAGATTCCGGCGGATTTGAAGCCATCAGAAATGTCGCTTTGTACGCCTGGTCTTGTCACTACAGTGACTTTTGCGTTGGTGTGTTATTTATTCCGAGAATTTGTTCTATCTCGTGCCAGGTTTGCAAAAATATCTAAAAATACATTGGCACATTTTGGTTCCAAATTTAAGCTTTGCTACAGCTCATCGAGTCATCGACTCCTATTGTCCAATATGGTTTCCAGAGCAGTCAGAACGTTTTCGAGTCCTCAGCCATCGAGTAAACTTTGAACCTCTCGTTCGAGAAACGGGTATTTCGGAAATCCCACCATTATCTTCTAGAGCCTCCGGTGATAATCGGGTTTTTGGCTAATTCGAGAGAGGGCTGGGGGTGCAACCTCTATTTTGTAACACAATCCTTGAAATCTGACGGCAATTTCGGGGTCCCAGAGTACATCGCTTTCGAATCCAACTTAACCAACATGTGACTTGAATACTATACGTAATGTAAGCTTCTAGAACTGAAAATATCGGCCATACTTGGATCCGGTAAGTCCCAAGTTGAAGTTTATTTCCCTTCCTACATTGCAAAAACACTTTCAGCTATTGTGCTTCACATAATATTTGCAGCCGTTCACATCCGTTAAATTTGGCATGAAGATGGTCCAAGTGATGAACTTATTAGAAAAGCGTGGCAAATCCCTGACATTTGGTGGGAGACAGTGTCTATATGGAGAAAAGTGTTTAACTCTGAAGCAGTCTTTGGACTGGGTGGTTGTCTAGTACTTTCGAGAACTCAAAAAATGCACTTTGCTAATTGCTGGAATATATCTTTACGCACAATGGAACTCTACATATGCTAACAATGGATTGGATGCTACCACATCCTTAGTTACTTCCCTCTCAGCTTGTTTATACCCAGCTGTTACTTTCAGTATTCTAAATTGTCTATTGTGATTTCCGGTCAGTTAAGGATATTAGTGGGCACACCAAAGTTCACCTTGTGCACTCCATTTTACACCAATTACATAAGAATATCATTCAAAATCAGACTTGGAGAAGACGATAGAAGCCCAGGTAAAACGCAACCAAACCATAATCATGGTATAGTTGCAAAATCGTTTTCTCACGTGATTTTTTGTGGAGTTAACCCGGACCTCTATGCTTATTATTACTAGGTCAGATTACACGAGATTTCACCAATTTCACAAGTAGTGACATGGCCAGACGTCCCGACTTCCTCCTTACTTGCCAATTTACTCAAAGCAGGGATTTTATTACAACATGGGGTTCGTTTCGGAGCCTCGGTGGTTTCAGGATTCCGTCTCACTGCTCTCGCCGGGCACCCGTTCCTGTTTCAGGCTTTCCTGGCGATGGTAAGGTTATTTGAGTTGCCATAGTTCGGTACATTCAGCCGTCGCAGCCCTGCATTGCCGAGTTGACGTCCGAAATTCGAAGAAACCATACGACTTCAAAATAGAAACATTAGCATCCAATTGAGAACCATCCCCCATCTGGATGAGTTACTTCAAATCGCTGGGAGGTATCGTTCAGACTCTACTATTTAATTATCCAGGCTTCGTCCTTCTACAGAAATCCTCGAAATTACCCCAAGCCCGATAGTGGAACTCTGAAGAAAGCTGTAATGGCCTGTGTAATTTGTGCTCTTGTGAAATTGCACCCAACCAACCACCTAACTGAAAATTGACCTCCGAGGATATCGACCCCAGAATTTCTGGTTGCGAGACCACGTGACACAGGCCATATGCTTCATGGTCTTGCCTCTTTCTGAGGATTTCTGCTATTTCGTGCCAATTGGGTTCCACACGCAGCAGCCATATAGAGCAGTAGACACGAAGTGTACTACTACAACAACCGGCCCCAAAGTTGTCCCTAATCCCCTATCCGAGCCAGCCTTCTTTCGCTTCCACAAAGTCTACCTCCACCACAAGAAATACGCATTACACTAAATTTTCACGACCTACCCCACTCCGGGCGGACTTTTGATCGCTTAACATAGAGCCAGCGAGAATACTGTCTAGCACACACACACACTCTTCACTACCCCCGGTCGCACCCGGCTCGACTATCCATAAGACAACCACCACGGCCCGCCACGGTTAAGTCCATCTGCCCGGACATTAGGGCCCCTATGCCTTAGTGGACCGTATCACGTGCCGCACATCGCATGCCCTCTCTAGAGAGTGGTCTGCGGTGGAGTCCATTGTATGGGGTATGGGCTAATATCCTCTGGCTACCTAGTAGCCCTAGATCCTGTCTGGGTTCCCCTCCTTCGCAGGCGCGTGGATATAAATAGTGGATCGATCCAGGATTTTGGTTGCCATTTTGAAAAATGGAAGTTCTTTCAAGTGATTAAGTTGAGAGTTCCCCCACGTTCTATAGTGTTAGTAATTCTATAGCGTCCCATACTTCTCTAGATCTACCTAAATATATTCCCCCAAAAATGGTTAAAGTTGCTGTCTTAGGTGCTGCCGGTGGTATCGGTCAGCCATTGTCCTTGTTGTTGAAGTTGAACAAGAATGTCGACGAATTGTCGTTGTTCGACGTTGTCAACGTCCCAGGTGTGGGCGCTGACTTGTCCCACATAAACTCCGACTCCGAGACCAAGTCGTTCTTGCCATCCAGCAAGGAGGACAAGACCGCATTGGCCTCCGCCCTTTCCGGTTCCAACTTGGTTATCATCCCAGCCGGTATCCCAAGAAAACCAGGTATGACTAGAGATGACTTGTTCAACATCAACGCTGGTATCATCAGGGGCTTGGCCGAGGGTATTGCCGAGAACGCTCCAAAGGCATTCGTGTTGGTCATCTCCAACCCAGTCAACTCCACTGTTCCAATTGTCGCCGAGACCTTGAAGCAAAAGGGTGTCTACGACCCAGCTAGATTGTTCGGTGTCACCACCTTGGATATCGTTAGAGCTAACACCTTCATCTCGCAATTGTTCCCTAAGGAGTCCAAGCCATCTGACTTCAACATCAGCGTTATCGGAGGTCACTCCGGTGAGACCATCGTTCCTTTGTACTCTCAAGGTAACTCCAAGGCTTTCTACGACAAGTTGTCCGAGGAGCAAAAGAAGGAGTTAATCCACAGAGTCCAATTCGGTGGTGATGAAGTCGTCCAAGCCAAGGGCGGTGCTGGTTCCGCCACCTTGTCTATGGCCTACGCCGGTTACAGATTGGCCGAGTCTATCTTGAAGGCTCTCTCTTCCTCTGAGGAAGTTGTCGAATGTACCTACTTAAACTTGGATTCCTCCATCAAGGGTGCTTCCGAGGCCAAGGAATTGGTTGGTGGTTTAGACTTCTTCTCCTTGCCAGTCAAGTTGGGCAAGAACGGTATTGCTGAGGTCAAGTACGAGATCTTGAACAAGATCTCTGACGATGAGAAGAAGTTGTTGGCTGTTGCCAAGGAGCAATTGTCTGGTAACATCTCCAAGGGTGTCAGCTTTGCTTCCAAATAGAGTATTTGATATAGTATTTATATTTATTCAAAATAGGAGAATAAAAGCCTTTGATAGGACAACGTGAATCTGAAAATCGTAGATATTGAAAGAGATAATACGACGACTAATTGATAGAGGTGATGGTTATGACTACAGCTGTGTTATCTACGAATATTATTGTTGGAGACCAGGTGTTGAACACAACCAAACCCCTACGAGTTGTTAGAGCGTACTGCGCACATATAATCAGTAAGTGAAATATTGGCTATTTTGCTGAATTTAGACTCAATTGAAACCTCAAAGAGAGCCTCATTCCTTTGGTATAGTTACAAGCTTTTATTTTGCAACCTTGCCCTTTAGGAGTTGTCTGGACACTTGGGGGACCATTCCTATTACATTTCGCAGCTATCGGAGTGTAAACGAAAACGTAATACCGAGAAATCTCCCCCAGTTTGCAAGATTGAAATCCCAAACTTCGGAGAGCGGTATTTTCGAAGCCTGCGTTCATAACCAAATACGCCATATACTTTAAATGGGTCCTCCTTACTTCTATAAATTCTATATGGTATCTCTTACAGAATTCCTAGCTACACAGCGCTACCATACAAACAAAAGCGTGCACATAAATTATTTTAATCAATCAAAATGCTCCTTTTATAAGCACCCGTGCCGCAGTATTATATAGCGTACCCCTGAGGAGTAATTATTGATCAGTCTGTTGCCAGATTTTTGCTCCAAAAAGCACAGAGACGTCGTAGAAGGCGATTCTGTAGTGTCGTAGATGGCAGTCTGGTCCCATTGAGTTTTGGGTCGTGTTGTTCAATATCATCAGCGCCTCTTCTAACCAGAAAACAAAATAAAAGTACACGGTCGGCCAGTACTGGCGGTCTTTACTCTTCATACCTTCCATTCTTCTTTCCTACACAGAAACGTCGATTCGTAGGCACGGTTTCCCCATTTCTCAGTGGCATTTCTCACTAATCAATCTTTGTCTCCCTAGTATTTCTCGTTTTTCGGTAGCTCTCTGGACTCTCCTCACAGTTTTAACCGTATCCGAGATTCAGTCGCAGCCATTTAGCCTCACTGTTTGTCTCGGCGATTTGTCTCTACTATCTGTTGTTGTTTCATTTGTCTCTCTATTTTCGAGTCACTGTCTGCGTGACATCTCAGTGGCCCAGATATTTCTCTCTCGCGGTTTCTCTCAATTTCTCCCACAGTCCCTCTCGCAGTTCCTCTCGCAGTTCCTCTCGTTCCTCTCAGCGTATCTTCTCTAGGCGTTTTTCTGATTTTCGGTGTCTCACGCTCTCTCGCTCTCCCTGCGTCTGACAAAACATCCAAGAAGCCTCCGTTTCTCATTTCTCATTTCTCAGTTTTTCTAAGCACCAGAAAAAATTGTTTTGATTCTTCAAAAAGGCAGCAAGTGTTGACAGCAGAGTGTCATTGTAGCAACAACAGCCCCCAATAGAACACGAGGAAAGATCGCAGCATCGCAGTACCAGGCACTAGTACTGTAGGCATAGACATTCACCGAGAATTTGCACGAAAAGCGACACAGTTCCGCCAAAGGTTTCCACTTATTGCAGTCGTTGTAGTTCTGTGATAGTAACAGGTAGCGGTACGAGTAACAATCGGAGCCAACAGTTGAGGAAAGAGACTGCTTTGATATCGATTTATTTATCACATTGTTGATATTGCTGCTGACGCTACGAAACCAGCAGTAATACTTACAATCGTAATTGTAATAATAAAAATCAGTAATCAGCGATAGTCTTGGCAACACCGAAAACTTGAACTGGCATTCTTGGTTGCTGTTTGAATATCACAAAAAGCGTTGAAACCGATAGTGACAGAACATTGATATCGAGAATCGACGAATAGATCGAATCCAGTAGATTAGTTGCATTAGTTACGTCCCTTTTAACGCCATTGTATACTATTGTTAACTCCTCAAAGGATCAAGATAGATACTCTGAAATCCCACTATACATCGCCATCGTTATTGCCATTGTCAAAAGTCTTTAACAACGATAGCATCCATAACCAACAGTGGCATTGAATCAAGCATTTCATTTCACATTTGCTGCTAATTCCTACCGAAATACTGAAATAGCTTTTCCGGAAGTACCATCATCATCCTCATCGAGACAGATATAGAAGGTCATTAGAATCCATTGGTTTACAACTCCAGAACTTTCAATACCCATCCACACATATCCATCAAAATGGATTCCCTCCTTGACTTCTCGAAGGACCTCGACATTGCTCTTTTCGACCAGGTCGTGGATTCCTTCTACAAAGGCTCTGGTGCCGACCAGCAAAAGGCCCAGACAATCTTGAATCAGTTCCAGGAACACCCCGAATCCTGGAAAAGAGCCGACCAGATCCTTTCAAACTCGTCGAACTCCCAATCTAAGTATATTGCCCTTTCCTGTTTAAACAAGTTGATCCAATATCGTTGGAAAACAATCCCAGAGCCCGAAAGAATTGGAATCCGTAATTTTATCGTCAACATGATCATCTCTCTCTGTGATAATGAACAAGTCTTCGAAACCCAGAGAGCTCTCATCAATAAGATCGATTTGACTCTCGTCTCCATTCTTAAGCAGGAATGGCCCCACAACTGGCCTCAGTTCATTCCTGAAATTGTATTATCATCTCGTTCAAGTTTTAACGTATGCGAGAACAATATGATCATCCTTAAGTTGCTCAGTGAAGAAGTCTTTGACTACTCGCAAGACCAGTTGACACAGGCTAAGGCTCAATCTTTAAAAACTTCCATGAAGGCAGAGTTTGAAGAGATCTTCAAGTTATGTTACGAGGTTTTGGATAAGACTTCCAAGCCTTCGCTTATTATCTCTACTCTCAACGCTCTTTTGAAGTACATCCACTGGATTCCATCCAACTATATCTTCCAGACTAACTTGTTGGACTTGCTCCTGACAAAGTTCCTTGCTCCTCCAGACACTAGAGCTGTAGCCCTCAAATGCTTAACAGAAGTAGCTTCCTTACACGGCCCAGAAAACGAGGAGAAGTTTGTCATTCTTTTCAAGAACACTATGGAGCAAATCTACACTATAATCCCTACGGACACCAACCTTAAGCAGTCCTACCAAGTTGCATCACTGAATGATCAATCATTCTTACAGGATTTGGCAATGTTCCTTTGCACATTTTTGGGTAACCATTTGCTCCCATTGGAGAGAACTGATGCCTTAAGAGATCTTTTACTTAATGCCTTATTCTACTTGTTGGAGTTGTCACGTATTGAAGAAAGAGAGTTATTCAAGACCTGTTTGGATTTCTGGTCCTCGTTCGTTCATGAGTTGTTCGTAGAGATCCAGAACTTGCCAAAAAATGAGTTGACTCCTCTCATGCAATTAAGTTACGGTAGTTCGTTGAGAACATCTGGTGGAGCACCAGATCCAGCTATTCTAGCCAAATTTCCTTTGAGACAACACAAGTATGCTAAGATCCTCTCTAAACTCAGATTGGTTATCATTGAGAATATGGTGAGACCAGAAGAAGTTCTTGTTGTCGAAAACGACGAGGGTGAAATTGTTCGTGAATTTGTGAAGGAAAGTGACACTATCCAATTATACAAATCTATGAGAGAAGTGTTGGTCTATTTGACGCATTTAAATGTCGTTGACACTGAGCAGATTATGAGTGAAAAGCTTGCTAGACAGATAGACGAAAGCGAATGGTCATGGCAAAACATCAACACTTTGTGTTGGGCAATTGGTTCTATTTCTGGTACTATGAATGAAGATATGGAAAAGAGATTCTTAGTCTCTGTTATCAAGGATTTGTTATCCTTAACTGAAATGAAGAGAGGAAAAGACAACAAGGCCGTCGTTGCATCTAATATTATGTATATTGTTGGTCAGTACCCTAGATTCTTGAAGGCACACTGGAAATTCTTGAAGACAGTTGTGAATAAGTTATTCGAATTCATGCACGAGACGCATGAGGGTGTTCAGGATATGGCATGTGATACTTTCATTAAGATCACAACCAAGTGTAAAAAGCACTTCGTAGCCGTTCAACAGCAAGAGCGGGAGCCTTTCATTAATGAGATCATCAGAAACATTCAGACCATCACAGAAGACTTGCAACCACAACAGGTTCACACCTTCTATGAGGCTTGTGGTATAATAGTAAGTGCACAGACCCAAAAGGATGCCAGAGACAAGCTCTTGGGCGAGTTAATGGCTTTACCCAACATGGCATGGAGTGCTATTATTCAGCAAGCAGGTCAAGACCCACAGCTTTTAACCAATACCGACACTGTGAAGATTATTGCTAATATAATCAAGACCAATGTGTCGGTATGTAAGGCATTGGGACCAGGCTTTTACTCTCAATTGGGATTGATGTATGTGGACATGTTGTCATTGTATAAAGCAGTGTCTTCAATGATTTCAGATTTGGTTGCAAAAGATGGATTGATTGCCACGAAGACTCCAAAGGTTAGAGGGTTGAGAACCATCAAGAAAGAAATATTGAAGATGATTGAGACTTACATCAACCAGGCCGACAACTTAGAAGAAATTGTCCGCGATTTGGCCCAACCTTTATTCGCTGCTGTGTTGGAGGACTACAGTAGTAATGTCCCAGATGCCAGAGATGCCGAAGTGTTGAACTGTATGACTGCTCTCGTGTCCAAGGTAGGTCATTTAATTCCCGAGGGCGTCGTCCTCATCTTGCAAAACGTGTTCGAATGCACTTTGGACATGATTAAGAATGACTTTGTTGAATACCCAGAGCACAGAGTGGAGTTTTACAGATTGCTCAAAGAAATTAACACCAAGTCTTTCCAGGCATTGTTGCAATTATCAGGAGATGCCTTCCAGTCACTCATTAATGCCGCTTTATGGGCTTTCAAGCACAACAATCGTGACGTAGAAGACAACGGTTTGTCCTTAACCTTAGAATTGATTGAGAATGTCGAGAAGTTAGGTGACACTGCCTTTACTAAGGCATTCTACGTCAATTTCTATTTCCAAATTTTGTCGGACACGTTCTACGTCTTCACCCAGCCTGATCACAAGGCTGGATTCAGATACCAATCCCAATTATTGGCACAGTTGATCCACTTGGTTGAAGACAATGTTATTAAATACCCATTGTACACTACTGAACAGGCTCCGGATGGCACAACCAATTCAGCATACTTGAAGCAATATTTAGCTCAGCTCTTATCATCAGCATTTGAAAACTTACAGAAAGAGCAGTTGGTTAACTTCCTTAATGTGTTGACTACTGTTTACAATGATTTGCATAAATTCAAAGCTACTTTGAGAGATTTCTTGGTGCAATTAAAGGAGTTTGGAGGTGACCCAACGGATTACCTATTCGCTGAGGACAAAGAAATCGAAAGACAAGAGCAGAATAGACTTCAGCGTGAGAAGGACTTGCAAGTTGGAGGTTTGATTAAGCCTTCTGAAATGGATGATGATTAATGGACTTGCTGATCTCTCCGTTGCAGTTGACGACTTCTCTTGCAGAAATACTCGCCCCTGTATCAATATTATCGCATAATGTTAGATTCACAAACCTAACAGATTTTTCTCACTCTCAATGGAGCATCGATATTTCCAGTTGGCAGTGAATATCGTTTATTTACGTCTCCAGTTTGTTAATATTGTTTTCCTACTGTTTGATTTCATTTTTTTTTCTCTACTATATACTACATCTTACAATTATCAGAGGTTTGGGCGTCATCATGTGGCAGATGATGTATGAACAAGCTGCAAAATCATTGTAGCAATGAAGATGACCAACCTAATAGCAATACCTTATATATATCATATATATATGTATATCACAATAAAAAGCGTCTCAACTAAGATCTATAACCAGCAATTCCACCAATAAGCAGCAGATTTAGACCAAAAAATTCATGGTCGACATGCCAAAATCCACCCAACACAACCCATCCCAAAACTTTGCCATACCATCAGTTCGCCTATCCCATAACCATTACTTTCCATACTAGCTATCTACCTAGGGCTGAAGTTACCCGGACTTATATCATTTTCAAGTTTTGACCATTTCGCACTACTCTTTTACAATCAGTACTTAACAGTGGCAATCAGAAAATTTTCATTATGGTGTTTATCTCTTCTTCTTTATCGCCAGAAGATCGATTTCAAAATCGTACATGGTTCTTGCCTTTTACCAGAACCATCCGGGAATTGTCTTCATTTACAAATGGTGTATCAAACTAGTTTTTGGAACCTTTGCCTTTGGTTCAAATTGCAGTTTCTGCATTTGGCTGGCATTGTTGTTGAAGGCGTGGCCTACTATGAAAGTGGTGGTGACGGCGACAACAACAACCGAATTCAGCGAGACGCTGAAGAACATCGACTTATTTTCAGGCTTGATTTTCTGTGGCCAGAACTTAAGCGTGAAGGGAATAATGTTCTTAAACTCTAGTAAATTTTTCTATCTGTAGCTTTGTATAGCAACTATATAGCGTATGGCGAAAGACAAGGAGTAACGAATAAGAAGGTATGAGTTATTTGGCAACTGCAGTTTTTCGTTTAGACTAAGATCTGGTAGTAGAGAGTAGCTACTAGCTTTGGCCTAGTGTCCTTTCACAATCGACCGAAATCAATGAATTTGGTGTTTTAATTATTCAACCCAAGAGTACAAATCTAAGATGAAAGTCGGGCTTTCAGAATGAAGCTTATATCTGTAGAATTTTGTAGCAACGACTTCACTCATTGTTGTCGTTAGTAGTGTTTACTAGTAGCTTCCCTATCCTAGCTCAAATTATGGATAGATATGGTGCCATCATCATGTGGCAGGCTATATCATACTTTTCGCAGCTTAAAATAATTGGTGCAATAAAACACCCTAAATACTTATACGTATCTATATATTTATAATTCAGTTTTCTATATTTTAGCGTGGGCAGATAACCAATGCTGAGCTTCGAGAGATGAAGCATTTCTCGTTTGTTAGTTTCTTACTGGTTAAACATTACTATTTTGCTGTCTATACCTATTCTTTAAGGCTACACAAGCCGTACACGTATAGCCGTCTACGACCCCATCTACGACGCCGTCATAAAACGTTTCTTCTAATATGTACATTATGGAATAACCACGATCTCTTCTATTTACATGCCGTTCTTGATATCGTTAAGCGACTTTCCATAAAGCTTTGTGGCATCAAGTACCCTGACAAATGCTCTAGCAGGACCTGGGATCTGACCCTTGACTACCAAGATTCCTGCTTCTCCATCCGCGTGCAAGACTTCATTATTATACACTGTGCAATTGTTTCCTCCCATTCTACCGGCCATCTTCTTTCCTGGCAACACTCTACCGGGATCTTGGTTACCACCCATACCACCAGCGGATCTATGAGCTTTAGAAACACCATGGGAAGCGTTCAAACCGGCGAAGCCATGTCTCTTCATCACACCAGCAAAACCCTTACCTTTGGATACAGCCTTGACGTCTACAAGTTGTCCAACGGCAAAGTAATCAGCCTTTAATTCTGTACCAACGGGTATCAAACCAGATTCATCTCTGACTCTGAATTCGCCAATATTCTGCTTTGGAGACACGCCCGCGGCAGCAAATTTGGCCAATTCCTTTTCATTTACATTCTTGAGCTTGTCGACTTGTCCAAGCAATACCGACCAGTATCCATCTGACTCCAATGTCTTGTGCTTGACAACCTCGCACGAATCTATTTCAATAACTGTAGCAGCAAATTGCTCACCCTTGTCGGTGAACCAGGTGATCATGCCTCTCTTTATTCCCAACAATCCAGGTCTTCCCAACAAGCTTTTACGCAAATTCGAAACCTCCAAAGAGTGGTTGATGACTGGGGCCTCACCTCTCATAGAGGGAATGGCATGAATAGATGTGATTTGGGCTACATTTCTTGTGAAAACAAGGCCATTTCCGCCCTTAAAAAGACTCCCGCTCTTACGACCAACGGCCCATATACTATTATTCATACCGTCTACGAACTTCTACAAGTATATTAGAGCTTAATGTGAACTGTTCTACACTAACTAAACCACTTCTGGAATTTTTCACTTCTAACAAAATTGAATTTTTGTTCGTTAAAAGTTTGCAGACCGTCTGCAGGAGAGTTATATATGCTTTGTATAAACTATTGCGGTATGGGTGTTATAGGCAGTAACATGGGGATAGTTATAGGACAAAGATCCATGGAAACAGCTGTTAAGTATATTGCTATAACTTAGAGGAATGAAAAGTGCTACTGATGAGTTAATACGTTGATATTAAGTGTGCTTTTGATGGAAATACCCTTTCTTCAATATCTCTATATGACATCGTCATACAATGGTATGCAGTACAATATACAAGAGATCCATGCCGCAAATACTATTAAGCTCAGATTCAAGTCTCCAGAAGACGTCTTCGAAGTCTTCAGTGGGTATGAACACTTGCAGCTTCTCTTTAACCACCTCTGATTCACCAGAGTTATATCTTCGGAGTCCTCGCGAAAAGATCTACAAAAAGTTGCAGTACTACTCAATAATTTACACGAATATTATGTATATACAAGGAATGACGTAAATATATGGATACATAGCCGAAGAATAGCTCGAAAACAACCATCTCCACTACTTGATCTTCTTCTCCTTCAATTTGATCTTTTCGTCGTCTACAAATATACCCTTACCCTTATATGGTTCTGGTTTCTTGTGTTCTCTGATCACGGCAGCAAATAATTTAACTTGTTGCTTGTCTGTGCCTTCAATGACTAATCTGGTTGGGCCAGGAGAAGTGACGGTTAAGCCCCTTGGAATTGTCAATTTAGGTGTGTATGGCAATCCGATCTTAAGTGAAACCAACTTTTCACCGTTCTTTCCGTCTTCAAGTAGACCTCTGTAACCGGTACCGACGAACTTGACGATGGCTAAGTGGCCCTCAGTTGTACCAATAAGGTTATTCTGTAAAAGTGCTCTTACTGTGCCCCACATCGATCTTTGCACCTTTTCTGCTGGGTTTTCTACAGTCACAGTGATGGAGTTGGCTTGGCTGTCATGGTTGATTTGAATGAACTTAGGAACTGCAGTTTTCAAAATTCCTTTTGGTCCCTTGATGACGACCTGACGGTCGAGAAGATAGTTGTCTTTTCCTCTGGAAAACGACTTGCAGAATTCCAAAGGAATATCCTCCACTGTGCACTGTACTTCTTCACTGAGCTTTATTGGTAGCTTACCGATATGTGAGCGAGCAACGGTCGATGAAGCAAAACCACGAGTGGAAACAAGCCCGACTCTTGCCGATATTCTCGAAAACATGGTCTATGGTCGAGAAATGCAAATATGTTTGAGTTATAACTTCTCCGTCTTGCTTAAACCCTACAGTTCACCTCTTTAAAGACGATTTTCACTTAACGTGAAAACTGAAAAATTTTGGTTCGAACATAATTCAGTCAGGTGAACACATAGGCGTGATATTACACGTGACTATTATTCTCAATAATTTTTCACTTTTCTGATGGCATCTCTCATTTAATATAATAGAGATGAAGATGGAGATGACTTTGAAGTTCATATCAAGTTAGATTAGCATAAAACTAGTAAAATAATTCTTGAACAAACAGCAAGATGGTGAGAGCTTTGAAACATCATGAACAGAAGTTGTTGAAGAAAGTCGACTTCCTCGACTGGAAACAGGACCAGGGTCATAGAGACACCCAGGTGATGAGAACTTATCACATCCAAAACCGTGAAGACTACCATAAGTACAACAAAATTTGCGGTGAAATCAGAAAATTGGCACACAAGTTGTCGTTGTTACAGGCCACAGATCCATTCAGAATAAAGCATGAACAGTTATTGTTGGAAAAGTTATACAATATGGGTGTATTAGCCACCAAATCCAAAATATCTGATTTGGAAAACAAGGTTACAGTCAGTGCCATCTGTCGTAGAAGAATTGGTGTAGTCATGTGTCGTCTCAAGATGGCCGAAACTGTTGGCGATGCCGTTACTTTTATAGAACAAGGACATGTAAGAGTTGGTCCAAACGTGATAACGGACCCGGCCTACTTAGTTACCAGAAACTTGGAAGACTACTTGACTTGGGTTGACACCTCCAAAATCAAGAGAAACTTGCTTAAGTACAAGAACAAGATCGATGACTACGACTTGGCATAGTCTCACCAATAACAATTGCATAATTTTCTACCTCGGTAGTTTATAGAAAGAAACGGGGTTTCAATCAATGTACAATAGTGTACAGTATTTTCCAGACAATATTCGCACCCCCCTTAACAATACTTCGCTCTAGTAATCCAAATTGAGGCGCGATAATTTCATCTAGTCTACGTTTTGAAGTATTAGAGAACAATGTTTATTTGCTATAAAAAAGTCACATACAAAATGAATTATATACGTTCTAGATACTTATATATTTCTTTTCATAGTTAGAATACTTTTCACAATTGAAGACTAATAAAGTTTGAGAAAAGATTAAAAAAGTTCGCGGAAAGACGGGAAACTAAAATGGTGAAAGTCAAAAAATGTGGTTGCAAACGGAACCAATATTTACTAACCACCCATAAAT
>JAJMAO010000105.1:0-54716 GCA_030572575.1 Scheffersomyces insectosa
TGACTTCGGCGCCAGCTTAAATCCTTAGTGAACGAATTATTGTTAAGGGGGGTGCGAATTTTGGTTGGAAAATACTGTACATCTCCGCTTGTCGAGAGATGGGGGGCACTATGGGGGTAACTGCGTGTGAAACACGAAACCATAAAATATCGAGCCATTACCGGATCGAGGGTATCAACTCAACATTTCTCAGATGTGTTCTACGAATGGAAGTTGCTGTCACCACCAGGCAGTACGTAGATACTATTTTGACCCCACTGCTGGTTCGAAATACCCTACATACTCCCCGGGAGATGTCCCAAAGTGGATACAACAAGAGGCAGCAAAGTCCGAATGAATTGAGTATTTCCTGATAGCCATTGGTATCACAGAAAATAACTACAATTTCATGTATGTTCATGTAGGCTGGATAGAGGTTTGAGAGATGAAATTTGGGGCCATCGGATTTGTGTAGTGAGAGAAGTTCTTTGGTGAAGGGCTACGATGGTGGTTTGCGATATGGAGAATTACAATTGCACCGAGAGTCATTACGACAATACGACGGAGTTGAGTGGGGTCACAATGGCTAGGAGGAGTCGTGACATATATCACCACCGGAAACAATGCTAACAATGCTCGATGTGACGAAGGGCTACAACACCTAAAGAGCAAACGGAATTCCCAAAGATGGAAAAACATCCACACCTCATGGTATAACCAGATTTGATATGCACCGGAATATTAACTATGACTGAAAAAAGTTGATGGAAATCGTAAATGCTATTTGGTAGAGAAGCCAGAAGGTTGAGGTTAATGTTTAACCATTTGCTAAGAAGAAATACAGTATCTACTCCAGGGACACGGCCAACTGTCGCGCCAAGTAGAGCGCCGAATACTGGGAGAAACGAGAATGAAATAAGCCTACTGAGTAATGGTGCAAACCCATCGAGGCTCGTACGATCAAATAGCGATCAAACACTAAGTACTTTGGTTGATAGTAATGGGAGTTCGTTGAATGTTCAAAATGAAGTAAATGATTCACCTGCCATCAATGATATGTCCGACCTAGCTTCAGTGTTTACGTCGGGCTCAGAAGAAACATTGATAAACCATCCAGTGAATCTAATGGGTAGATCCATTACTGCGTATAGCTGGATGAAGCAAATACCAATAATTTCTACATTTTTGCATTCGGGTGTACTTGCTTTCAAGTCCCCTAAGTCGTTTGAAAAATACCAAATGGGAGACAAGGACGATGCCTTTCCAATCCTTCAGACTGTTTCCTCCAAACTTAGTATATTCAAGAAGAGTTCACCGATAATGACAATATTGCGGTACAAAACTAGTGCTGAAAAATATGAGTTCTGTAAAGTCTATTTTAAAATCTACTCTACTCATATTAATTATTACGTATTGAAGTTTAACTATGGTGATAACGCCGTAGAGGAGACAATCATATTGTTGAATAATAATAGTAATAAGCCTACTGTTGACTTTGAGTACCTGGATAGTAAGTTTCGTATCGTTGGTATTACTGGAACTTCGTCCACCTTCGGAACGAACGGACTCATAAAAATCTTTGTGATGAAAGACAAGGCCGATTTACTTACGAAAGATGTAACTGTTATTAATCCAAATGATCACAACAAGACCAAGATAAAAATCGGAGAGAGCAATCTGTTGTACAAAGTTATTGAGAGACAAGACAAAGCAAACATAAACCAACGCATAGACAGCGAACAGCCCTTGATAAACATTCCATTGGGCTGTTTTGTAGATGAAGGAAACGTCAAACTTGAAAAGAACTTCATGAAGAATGGCACCATCAAGCTATTTGACTATCAAGTGGAACATTCGGACGAAAGTTTGAAAATGATTTGCATTTTGTTGGTCTTACGAGAGCAAGAATATAGAAAGTACAAGGGAGATAATAAGCCCACATATGTGTAGATGACCCCAGATTTTATAGAAAGAACATTCATTATTCACACATAACCGAATATTAACAATGTGATGTCGGTGAGAGAAGAAAAATGTTGAACTGTAGTGCTCGTGTTGTTGTATTGTGCAAATCTTGGGGATAAAATAACAAGATGAGTAAATTATGCGCCAAGTGCAGTGGTGGCTTATCTCCATACACTCTTTGGTTGCCCTTCCATTCCTTTCTATGTCTAAAGTCGAGCTTGGTGCGACGGTGTTTGTTGAGTTGGTCCAACTTACGAAATAGTTGAACTAAATATTGCACCCAATTCTCCGAAGTAATAACCTCCCCCACTATAACCCCGCATACAAACCTGCACGGCCAGGCAGACATCAATGTTCGGCCACCTGCAGTCATTAGTGCAGCCTTTCATCCTGCAGATAGCGCAGACGAGCGGACGAAGACGCATGTTGCAAGCTGCACACAAAATGAATGAGGGGTAACTATGGGCAACCAGAAAATTGATGCAAAAACTTGCAAGAGAAATGGCGATAGAACTCCGAGAAAATAAGGATCGTTCTCCACTTGAACTTCAACATTTGGGGTAGAATGGAAACAACAGAATGGGGGCATCTGAATGTAGATGAGAAGATTGGAGAAATGGCACAATAACGAGGGGCTTATGAGGGGCTTTTGTGACCCCTAAGTTAAGGGCCGGAATCCAAGGATGACTCGCAAAAGAAGAAACGACTACTTCATATGATTATAATTTGCTTTAATGCGAATGCCTTGTGCACGGAGCAAGCGCCATTAACGGAAGAACAGGACACAACCACAGGGATAAAAGATCTAGGTAGATCTAAATTCACGAGGCTTGCTGTCAATTCGAATTACAATTACAGCAGAAGTAGTGCAGTCCAGATGGGCCCATTTGCTCCATGAAAGTCACATCCTTGTCACACTCTCCAAGAATACTATTATTAGGTACCGAATGACTTTTAGATATTACATAAACTTCCGCACATCATATTTGGTTTAGAGAGTCTCCGTAAAATAAAAAGAAACTAGTTATTTAGTGTGATTTTTGAGATGATTGCTGCATGGCTGTCGTAGGTGGAGGGGCACTATTAATTCTAGAGCGAAATGGAGAGTCCACTGGGAAGGTCTTCGAGTCCTTCCTCACTGAATTGTCATTGTTCAAATGCCATTCTATGTCAAGTCCCCTTAATGACTCCACACGAGAGAAATGGCGGGGGAGAGAGATGAAAGATCACTGATTTTGGTGGGTTGTCAGTTCAAGTGCCCGTTTCCTCGGGTTTACGATAGTTTTCAGTGATCATATCGATCCTTGACAGGCAATTTCGTGACTTTGCTGATATTGATTTGCATTATAAGAATGAAGGATAAAAGCGTAAGAGTAACCAAGTCCGTGGCGAACGACTCAAATCAAGGGTCAACGCGGCAGCAAGGAGGTTATGACTAGAGATAAAAGAAACCAAGAGAAATATTTAAAGTTTAGAAGATGGTAGAGTAGGAGGGGTACTTCTGTATTTCAGCCCTTCAGCGCTTACGATGATGACCAGAGAAAATATTTGCTTTTGAATAATGAAAGTGATGATTACCAATGTTGTTCCGAGAATCGTATTTCAACCATTGCAAATTCATTGCTGACTATTTCATGATTAGGAGAGAGACGAGTTTACTATTCATTTGGAGTACACTACAGACGACGGATTTTAACGAAGGGAGATAGTGTTATCGTGGATATATGTAAGTGGTGTCCGCTTTTGCTCTATCTAGTCACTATCCAGTCACTTTTTTGTTAGGGAGCAAGAGAACAGAAGAGAAAATCAACAAATATACTAACATACGTCGGACAATGGGGAGGATCAACAGTGATAAGCCCGCCGACCAGCGGAGTACTTTTGGAGACGAGATTCTTTGCTCCAATTGAGCTGCTACAGATGCATTTGCATTTGCATTTGCATTAGTCAATTTCAGCCTGGACGCTGAAAGATAGTAGCATGGAGAGGGGAATAACAAACCCATATCCATCCCTCACTCCGAAAATACGATTGATAATAATCTGACCTCCAGAATAATCCAGCATAAATAATAATAGTAAAAAAAACAATATCTACCAGCGACTCCAAAATAATACCAAGTATGTAGCACATTGCAGGATTGAAAATATATTGTGCCGCATTGTGTGGAGTTAAACCAGTTTTGAGTGGCAGCCTGGCCCAGCTGTGCCCACAGTGGAACTGTTCTCTTTGTGACCAGGCTTTTGGAGGACAAGGTCCCAGCGCCAGAACGAGAACTCGATTCTCCACCACCTGACGCGGAGAAAATACGTCTCTCACTCCAATATTTCGATAAGCTCCTCTCTGGAACCCCTTCGCCTCTTACGATCCACCACACTACACAGTCCGCACCCCAGGACTATCTCAGCTAGCCAACTGGCACCTCCATTCACCCATGCCCCAAATCCCCCTCGCCAGCGATCCCGCGCTCTTCGCAGCCCTCCTCCTCTCCTGTACTCTCACCGCCAACTCCTATCTCTATCTCCTGCTGTCTGCGTCCTGTCTCTCTCCTCCTTTCCTGCTCCTCCCCAAAATATAATTTTTTATTCACTTACATTTGCGGGGTATGGACGCAAAAATTTTCCCTGGTAGTGGAGTACCCGCAGCATGCACTCCGATTCTCCGTTCTCAGTAATTCGGATGGTTACTGATACAATGTGAATATATATATAGAGGGCAGACGCCACGATAGGTGGTGTCAGTGCTGATGGGCAATTCCAACGAACGCAGATGACCCACCAGGAGTAGGCACCACATCGTGTAACACCCGCCACGCCGACAATTTCGTAAAAAACGCCATCAGGGCCCGGACATTTGCTGCCAATCGACTGCCAAACACCACCAAGGGCACCCACACAGCCAGTAAACACGGTTCGATAATAGCCAAAACACGGCTGAATAGCCTGAAAATCGACTTCCAGTAAGTTCGTACTGCCACGAGAATAGAACGGGCTTCTGTACCGTTTGTGGAAAGCAAAGCGTCCAGAGCATAGCATCCGTCGTTGATCGTCGTGTTGCAAAAAACTCAAGAACGCTAAAGGTCATTCTACGCATTGTTCACATACAATCGAAGTATCATCTTGTAGTACTAAAAACGGACCAAGAAGAAGGATAGAAACCGCATTAATTAAGTCGACCGGTAGAAAATTCATCGTGCCGGTATCCGAATCTTTTGTGTACCATTCTTCAGCTAATACCTACTATCATTACTGCTACTATTGCAACTATAATTGCTATTGATAGTCCCATAATATCCTTTAATTACCCTGAAAATCCCGAGTATTGATACAAGCATTCGTACCCCATCCTTGAGCTCTAGAACTTCTGCTCCGATAGAGATTACCGTTCCTTGTTTCAACACTGCCAAAATTGTCTTCATATAGTACTATTCAACCCAAATAACAATAACAAAAATAGCTCTAGTTGCCTTCCGAATACCAACAAAAGCACCTAAGTTCCACCAAATAACAACTCACACATAATGGCCACACAGAAGAAGTATATCTGTGCCTTCTGCGCCAGAGCGTTTACTCGTTCAGAGCACAAACAACGTCATGAACGGTCCCATACCAACGAAAAGCCCTTCCACTGCATGCATTGCACTTCATCCTTCGTCAGAAGAGATCTTCTCCAAAGACATTGTAGAACGGTCCACAACAGCCAGTTGGCTGCTGGAGGAAATGCCAATAATGGGAACTCCAACGGTTCTTCCAACCAAAACTTGACTCCAGTCCCTAAAGTAGGCTCGGGCCCTTTATCAACACCTACAATGGGAAATATGACAGAAAATGGAACCAATAACCTTATTAATGGCATGAATGGCATGAACCACATGAATGGTACCATGGTGCATGGTTCGACTTCATCAACATCGACGTCCTCATCCGTAGAAGACAACCTCAACGATATCGAGCCTCTTTCCATCAACAACATGAACAACATAAGTAATATGGGCAATATGAATGGAAATGTGAATAACAACGAAGTCTCTCCAAGAATGGTCAATATGTCACTTCCATCCACCAAGAGAAGGAAAAAGTCCAACGATAAGTCCTTGGATGACCTCATTAGCATCGCAACAGCAAACGGAAACTTGAGCAAGGGCATAATCGGTAATAACAACAGCAACAATAACGTGAATGCTGTCAACCACAACCCAAAGGATGTCATCAACCATGATTTGATTCACTTACTTTCCATTGCAAAGAAGCTTGAATCGCTTCTTATCTCATTCGACCCATCCAACGAATCGTTTGCTCTTAATGACCATTTCCTCATTGGCTACATCAACTTGATCCAAGTGTCGTCTAACTACCCTATCTTTGACAAGATCCTCAAGGATTTGATCTACTACCTCAACTCATACAACACGAGCAAGTCATCACCTCCGATTCTCAAGCATTCCTCCCCAGTATCGGTGGCTCCTAACAACTTCAAAATTGGCATTATATACCTGGTTATTTCCATGGGATATATCATAAACAACAATTACGCAAAGCTGTTCAAGTTCTTCCGTAAAGCTTGGTATCTCCTCATCAAGAAGCTCATACCGAACTACAACAATAATAACAACCTCTTGGACCAAATTGAGATCTTGAACAACTTGTACTTATTACTGTACATATACCTCAACCACAACCTTGAATCATTCTCTGCCTCAGACGATGACGAAGACAACTCATTCGTGAACAACGATATCATTCTCAACTACCTTAACGATATCTCGTTCATCATCATTTCTAATCTTAAAGATCTCAACAACCTGAACGAGAACTTGATCGACCTCAACATCAACCTCTTCTGGAACATCTACATCTTGCTTTCCAATTATCTTAAGGGACAACCACCAAAGTTCTATGCATTTTTCCTCAATAAGGTTGTCAGAGGAGAGGATACTTTATTGACACTCATGGTGAAGTTCCTGAAGTCTTATGTTAATCTCGAGGAAGAAGAGGACTTTTTGAAGATGATCATTATCACAACCCTTTCTAATGAGTTGAAGAAGTTCGTAAATGGTGACAACTTTATGATATTCAACTCGAAGAACTGTCTTCATAATCTGATCATCCTCATCAACAAATCCATCAATGTTCATAGTTCCATTGCCAATAATAACTCTGCATCCAAAGGAGTATTGCAACTGTCAGTAAAGCTCTTTGAACTCTTCAAGAAGAGCATTATCATCAATTCTCCATTGAAATTCCATGAGCTCTTGAGCAACTACCTTTTCATTCCAAAGAATTATTATAATTGGGAACTTCTTAACTTGACTCTTCAGGAGATCAACTTGAACTATCCAATCAACCAAACTTTGCAAGACTATCTTGTTAATCCTGGAGTGGTCAACTTGGATATGAAACTTAAAGGCTTCTTTAATTACAAGCAAAACTCCATTGATATTAACAACAACTTGAGTATCATAAGTTTCCCTATTGTCTTCTTCACAAACTACTTGAATCTTGGACTCATCAACCTCGATGATTTCAATGTTTTGCAATTGAATAATCTTTCATTGTTTTTAGTGGAATGGTACTTGATCATGAATAAGATCTTGCTCATGATTTGGAACAATAATGAGTTATTCTCCGATAATTACATTCTCCAAAACTTGATCTACTTGTTGATGGACAACAAGAGCTGTATGAGTTCTAAGTTGAATTTGGACATGCCTTCGCCATCATCCACTTCACCAACTATGGCTGCTTCGATGGCATCCTCTAATTCTTCTTCAACATCAACCTTGTCCGCTGCTGCTGCCCTTGTCAATGGGGAGATATCATACAATGAAGATTTCTCTTTCAACAACAAGTGGTATTGGATCGTCAAGTTGAAGTTTGACTCAATCTTCGAGACCTGGTCGGACTTTGTTCGTGATAAGATTACTGCCAAGTACTTGCCTAGCGACAATGCCACCTCCAACAATATGTCTCTCTTGAAAATAAACTTGAATCGCTACATCAACGATATTATCCAGATCGAGTTAGCAAAATTGAACAAGGAGGAGAAACTAGTAGTCAACCATGAATACTTTTCAGCAATTCCACAGAACACGAATCCTAACATTACACCAAATGTCGGTAACGCTACAAACCCGATGGTTAACTACAACTACCCAGACTACACAGGCAACTACAGAAGATCAAACTCAATTACCTTGGGTATCTTAGGTAATGCTCACAATCACCCAGAGACAGTGAACCAATCCAATTCACCTATTATTTCTAATCCTCTGTCGAACGGAGGCTCTATTTCTTCAAGTAATAGTTTCAAAACTGCTATCAATGGCAACAACAAGATGATCCATTATTCTTCTTACTCGACATATCCGCCTCTTCCTCCTATTTTAGCAGCTTCCACCGCCATACCACTTAGTGCAAGCGGTAGTAATGTCTCTAGCGCTTCGTCTATGGCCAAACCGTCAGCCAACGATTTGCTTTTACTACCACCAATCTTGCCTAAGAGTGATGGATATACTGGACGAAACCCCGAAGACGAGCAGGCCTCGGCTGAGGGAAAGGCATTGCAAGCATTGGTACCCAATGTAATGAGAAAGGACTAGTGCTTGGGAATAATATAGATCGCACCCATTATTAGTTGAGATTGTAAATAAATGTATTACTATTTGTCAGAATCTTGTTGTCTAAGAACATGAACATACCAGTGTATAGTTAACACGGTACGTTATTACCTTCTTTGTTAATTATGCACTTTCAATAAAGCTGACACTCAACACTTTACCGTTGAAGTTGTTGACACATTATATTAGACTACCTAAAGATAGCATTCGTAAAATTTTGTACTTATAACTTGGAGGACTCGAATACGATATCGTTGTGGTAAGTCTTCAACTGCCAGGCGTCACCGATTTTGCTGTTCAAGTGCCCCGTTTCGCTTCTCGTGTTCATGATATAGTCGTAGCTGTATTCTATCAATTCGTTTGGCAATATAAACGAAAAGCGAGAGAGCTTTTCAACACTTTGGGCTGTCTTATCATCATTCAAGTTTGGTACTTTGACCTGGGCATTGGAGCAGATGATGCCCACGAACTCGCCGGAATCATCCATAAAGAGAGCTCCACCAGAGGATCCGTTCCAGCAAGAAGACGACGTAATTAGAATAGAGTCGACAACTTCGCTGCCTTCGTCATCGTGAACAGAGATTTTCAATTTGCAGTTGATCACACCTTTAGACTCTATAGAACTGGTGTGATTGGGGTTAAAGAAGAGTCCAAAACTTCTGGACTTGACCCTATCTCCCACTTTATAGTTTCTGCTAGGGAATACAGGTTCAAAGGCTAACGTCATGCTGTTCAACAGTTGAAGGTTGGTGTCTGACAATTTCACGAAAGAGAGATCAATGCCGTTGAATGGAGTGTAGATCAAATCATCTTGTGTGAGCAGCAACACTGAGCCGGGAGAAAGATAAATGTCACATTTTACATTGGTATCTTCTCTGTCGATGAAGGGCTTTAGAACGTGGAAATTCGTAATTATCGTGTCTTCGTTATAGTAAATACATGTTCCCCAGGATGAGTTGATGCCCAGGGAGATATAGATTGGAAATACAGAATTGCATTGTCTGCTTTGGAAAGATTTAACCCATTGGTTGGTAGACAACAATTTGTTCTTGTCAAATTGAACAAAGCTGGGTAGTTGTGTAATGCCATTGGTCTGTTCTATCTCTTGCTGTTTGATTGTTGTCCAGATAAGTTGCCAAGGCAAGATCCATGTCAAGTCTCCGTCTCCATTGGTCTTCTTCAAGTTGCCCAATACTAAACCTAGCGAATGTGCTTGATCATCTCCCTGTATTACCACAGCACCAAGCATGTTTTCCAAGTATTTTATGTCCGTCAAGTACCCCACATTTCCGGGCAACTTATGGCTTACTGTTCCAGTGGATAAGAAATGTGAAAATAGGAGCGAATTGGTGAAATTAAACGGAAACGATGTTATGGCGATAGTTTGTCCTGTTGCTGGAGTTCTGTCATCCAAAGTGAAGGGACGATACCTTTTCAAATCGATAAACTTTGCATTGTCTTGTCCATTTCTGGCAAGTTCGATCTTGAGAATGGTTAAATTGTCGTAATTGTTGCTATTAAGGGCATCATGGGGAATGAAACTGAATCCATTTTCTTTAAAGAACTCCAACCGTTTAACCAACGCTGGGTTGCCGGCAAGACGAAATTGCCGAGAGTATCTCGCTGGATACCACAAGACGTCTTCGTTTTTGCAGTTGATATTAACCAAGAGGCGGTAGTTGTCGATTTCTGGAATGCAACTGACCGTGATAACGAAATCTTGTATGATTTCATCTGATGGAGAGGATTTCTCCAGAGTATTCACTAGCACTAGATGGACCCCGGACGAGGCGTAATTCTCCTTCTTCGAGAGGAACCTCACAGCGACGGGAGAATAATACCACTTTTGTTCCATTTTTACCTACTTACTTACTGCTCAATACTCCTCAATAATGCTTACCAAACATTCTTACTACCTTCTGAAAGAAACATAAACATCGGCCCCATTTTTCATTGAGATGTTCTCCACAAAATATCGGCAGCTGAAATTTCTACTTTCGGAAGAGGTTGCAAGTTGCGCAGAGTGACTGCGAAATGTTGCGGTAGCGGAGGTGGTGATGGAGAGGAAAGAGTGGGTGAAATGGGAAGGAGGTGGTGATTGAGTGGAAGAGGGTGTTGTGACAGTAGAAGTTGAGTGGTCAGGGCAGAGAAGTGGAGAGTGTGTTGCGTTGGCAGGAGTGGGCTCTATATGGAGCGACTTGGGGGAATTAGTGACTTTTCCTTCCCGAGGAAAAACGGGCGAGAAATCGCTAAATTAACGGGAATAAGAGAAAGACAAGGTGAAGGACCATATCGGAGTCCTAGCTGATTCAAGTATGCCATTGAAGCGAGAAGAAGTGCCAAATCGTGGATATTACAATAGTACGTTAGTAGCTCGATCTCGTGTGAGACGTGAGATATACATACGCCAAAACCCTATTAAACCCCAAAAAACCAAACAAACCTTACCAGCTTTCAAATTCCAAATGCTTTCTATTTGCTGCCTTTCTTCGCCATTTCATTCCCGAGGAAACTGGCTTATTCCACCGTCTTTCCCACTACCACTTCCATCACGTATAAGCGCACGCTTCAGAGCAACTCACCGCACGAATAGCGCAAGAATCCCTACACCAAAATCACCAAAAATGCACCAAAATGATAGAACAAACTACGTCAAGTCCCCTTGCCTGCCCTTCTCGTCTCCTCCTTCGCATTATCTCCCATCCATACCCTTCCACTACCACCATACCATCACAGTAACCAATATTGCCACCTCTGATCACGTCGCTTGCACGTGATCCAGCCGCCAATTTTTCACTTTTTTGTTGACGTGTAACATTCTTAACTATGGTGATTTGTAGTTCTTCGAAGATAGTCGTCTTTCTCTTCAAGGATTGAACTAGAAAAGCTCAAAAACCGTAGACAGCACAATGAGGATAACATCATTGATACTAGCTTTTATTTTTCACATTGCGTTCATCGTAGCCAATAAGGACTACTACAAGATCCTCGGAGTGGACAAGTCTGCCGGTGACAAAGAGATCAAGTCGGCGTACAGACAATTGAGTTTGAAGTACCACCCGGATAAGAACCCCGGAAACGAAGAGGCACACGAGAAATTCTTGGAGGTGGGTGAAGCCTATGACGTGTTGAGTAATAGCGAGAAAAGGTCCAATTTCGACAGGTTTGGTGATGCTAATGGTAGACCTCAAGCACCAAACTTCGACTTTGGTGACATGTTTGGCCAATTCTTCGGAGGACAACAAGGAGGAGGACAGAGAGTGCGTCAGGGAGACAGCACCCAAGTGAACATTCACATTCCATTGACGGATTTCTATAACGGTAAATTGTTGGAGTTCGACGTGGAAATGATGAATATCTGTGACACATGCGAAGGAACGGGTTCCAAGGATAAGCAAACGCATACCTGTGATAAATGTAAGGGAAGTGGATTCATGACTGTGAGACAGCAGTTAGCCCCAGGTATGGTGCAACAGGTTAGAATGCATTGTAACGAGTGTGGTGGCAAGGGTAAGACTATAGTACATAAATGTGACAAATGTCAAGGTAGAGGAGCCAGGAGCGGCCCTAGACATTATGACGTTTATATCAAGCCCGGTCAGCCAAGAGACTCGAATATTGTTTTGGAAGGAGAGGGAGACAGAAACCCAGACTGGGTTCCAGGTAACTTGGTTATCAACTTGAGAGAAGAATACGTCAAGAGTTGGGGATATAGAAGAATAGACAACAACTTGTACCGTACTGAGGTGTTGACGTTGAACGAATCGCTTAATGGTTCCTGGGAAAGAAAGCTCAAGTTCTTGGATGCAGAGGAGGACGAGATCATCATCAAGAGAGCAAAGGGTGCTATAGTCGTTGATGGAGAAATTGAGTTGATCAAGGGCAAGGGTATGCCAAAGCTTGACGACCATCAAGATCATGTAGATGAGTTTGGTGATTTGTTCATCCAGTACAAAGTGCTTGTGCCAGGAGGTGCTCAAAAATTGCTGAAGGAGAAAGATGAGTTATAGATTATGTATTATAGACAAGGGCATTTAATATACCAATATTCCTTATCTAGAAGCGAGCTGGTATTGTGAGGGAGGTGATTAGCGAGTTTCGGTGTGAGTGTCATAGAGTAATGTCATCTAATATCAATAAGCCGGTATTTCCCCATGGAGAGTGAAAGAGATAGTGCACTATTGAGGCAATGAATTGGAAATTTCTTTGGAAGAGAAGGGTACTTCTACCTACATAGCGCCTAATTCACTAACGTTGTCGTCAACTGCCCATTGGAGATTGAAATCAATGATAGACCTGTGGAATATCGTATTAATGTACTAGAAATCCCACCGTGGAACATCAATATTTCAATATCCTGCCATTCAACATCACAATTAGTCTTAATGCCATGATAAAAAATCACATGAACCCTCTACAAACCATTATCCCTCCATCACGGCCCTTCAACCGCCTCTCAACCGTCAAGCCTCACCACTTTACCATTTCCACCATCAAAACCAATCATATTAATAAGATTAAATACCATAGTATTCTCCTAAATAACCGTACTGTATATAACCCACCCACCAAATTTTGCAGCTTATAAGTACCAATATAGTACTTATTGTAGATTTCTACTCGTTGGTTTTCAGTCATTTTTTGTGTATTCTCTATGTGGAAATTCATAGACCCAATCTGCGTGACTAGCGAATCCGACTTCCACAGTTATTCCCTCTCAATCACAAGAAAGCCTCTACTATTTCCACTCTCTCGCTGAGCCTCACACCGTCACCACTAGCAATCGAGTAACAAAAAATAAAGGCTGCAAGGGTTCTTATCTCTCCACGTTCTATTGCTGTTGCTGCGAAACTGCCCACACTACAGGATCATGCAAGCTGGGCCACACGAAGCTCTTCATGCCAATCGCTCGTGTTTCTTACCCGACTGCGAGCTCGATCCCGTCGTCCACCTGGCCCCACCATTCACCCATTTCCCCCACCACCCCACCAAATGAGTGGTGGTCGCAGTACAGCCTCTATGCCATGAGCCCGGTGAAATTTCCCATCTGCACAGTCTAATTAACAATTGCGGTGGCATTCTCTACATAAGCCGGCCAATGATCCCAAGGCGGGACATCTGGCGCAAAGATGGTTTTTAGATTTTCTTGGTTACTATGGAGGATTTAGGAGCAAACCTGAAAGGGTATTAAGAATATACGGGAGGGGATACCATAGGCATATTTAAAATGAGAAATACGGAGCCGGTGAAAATTTTCTATTTGGAGTGCTTTCTCTTTCTGGCTTGCACTATTATTTGATATACGCTGTTCATACTATATCGTGGAACCTAGCATGTACGCATTAGCACTGAGTTCATCTAAAGAGAGTTTTGGTATAAGTGGGTCCAACCAAATCGAGGCCCTGACATTTCCGTATGCGTTGAAGAGCGTACCCCTCCATATCTTAGTAGACCTCTACGACTCGGATAACGGGTTCGATGTCGAGTCCATTGTCTCGGAGATTCACCCCAACGATCTGGAAGTGTCGTTGGTCACCGAAGACCTCTTGGACCGCTCAGAAAGCTCCAGCAGATTAACGAAATTAGGAAGTTTGTTTCCTTTATTATGCAAATCCGATAGCCCCACAATCATACTATCGCTGTACTTCTCCAACGAGTTGTTCTACGCCCAACAGTTGGTTGACCTACCAATGAACTTCCTCAACTACGAGTTCAAATCGTTCTCCAACGAGTTGATTTTGCATCCAAACCCTGCTCCAGAAAAGATTGACAGGGACATTTTGATCTCCATATCTCGGTACGCTGACCAGATAACGGAAATCGTAAATAAGTTCAACTTGGAAGTGACTGAGTTGTTTGATACAATTCAGGTGGACATGGAATCCTTAATGGAGTTCAAACAAGCTTGCAAGGCATTGATAGAAAAGTACTTGGAAACGGGGTTGCATAGCGTCGTAGACAATTTAATAGACTTGTTGTACGATTACAATGGTTTATTCGAAAACAGCCCTACCGACAACAGCATCGAAAGCAAGGAACCAATTCAACAGGATGCTTGGGTGACTTCTGTGTATTCGAAGATCGAGTCCGAGCTTACATTAAAGTCTTCGCTTACGTGCAAAGACGCCGGTTACTTCATGAACGAGATTCACTACAGAATCATCAGCAACCAAGAATGGAGGGTTTTTTTAGAGAAATTGCAAAGGGATATTAAATAAGGGCATTTTGGGTTTGGGTTCACATAGGCATTTGGTGATAGAGTATCTAGTTAGATAATAAACGTCACAAACGAATATTTTTGGGGAAAGGTGTAAGTGTTCAAATTACTGGAGGAGCAATACTCCTGAAGCTTGTAATCATTAAAGTAACGAAGAGCAATATTCCGGAAACTATGGAACCACTTTCTTCGACGTGTGGGGTAAAATACACTACAATAACCTCAATTCACACATTATACCGACGGGCATTGATCGGTTGGGCAATAAAAAAATATTGAAAACTGGACGACTATGGACAATGTTCATTTATCTACTATTGGGGTCTGTAGCACGATGAAAGAGATATTTTGTTAGATAGACGGCCAGATTGATAGGCAGATAGTTCAAAGTAAATTAAATCGAATAAACATATGAGCCTGCAACTGAAAAAGTGGGTTCAGTAAGTAGCCTGAAAATAGGAGTATATTAAAATACATACATACAGTAATCTATTCCGCTGTTTTTCCTAGGTAATAAGTACCAGATGCTAGAGTATTTTATGCTAATGGCCAATATATGTTGCTTATAAGCCATTATGTGACGCGAGGCATAAAGGTAAGGTATAAAGGCTTAAAGGTCTACAGGCATAAAGAGAAGCGAGCTCAACCGGGATTCGTGTTGTTGTACCTGTGTATCTTACGAGCTCTAGGATGTAGGTTCTATATTTAGCATGTTTTGCAACTCTTTTAGTAGCCATTTAACACAGCTTTAGGTGAATATTAATAGTGCTATGCCCCAGCGCAGGCAGATTATTTAGGGTTTTTCACCATCAAAATCCCACCCTTTTTTCTAATTCAACGGCTCTACCCAAGCACTCTCTAGCCCCCATCAGCCAAACACCAACCTCTTTAACCTCCCAAGTAAGCACCCAATCTATAGCTAGGACACCCATTAAATTGCCCTCTCAGATAGTAGGACATTGCACGTGAAATGTCGCACACAAACTAGTATAATCTCTACGCGACATTTCACGATCTTGGAGTTTTCACTTACCCTATTTATGATTATTGTTGTTTCAAAGCGTTCTAGAAACTGAAATTGACTTGAATTAGGTAACCAAACGGTAGCAATGATCAGACAGAGAACAACCATCTTTAACCCCACGAAAACCCACGATGATACTGTCCAGAACATCACCAATTCGTCGTTTTCTATTAAGCCGTCTACTGACAAGTTCTTAATAGAGAACAAATTTACCATTCCAGTTGGTGTTTCCGATGTGTTTGGAAAGTACAAACGGATCCAGACGTTGCGGATTCAAACGACAGACGGCGGTTTTCCCGAAGACACTATTTTCAACTATAGGTTTAGCAGCGGTGTCAATATCTACGCCGTGCCCAAGGCAGTTGAATCGAGTGAAGATCGGGAGCAATTCTACCAAGAAGTCGAGGAATTGGTACTGGAATTGGTCCTGGTCGAAGTGAAAAAGGACAATTGGATCAAGGTGCTCAATTCGTTGCATTTCCATGACTATTTGCCTCGAGAATTGAATGTAGACGTTCTAGGATTGGGAGATTCCGAAGAACTATTTAGTTCGAAGAATTACGATTTGTACTACGAAGCTGGAACTGGGGTTATCTTGAAGCAATTGGGCCCCGCCAAACCAGAGATTAATATTGGGTTGAACGAGAACATCCACAAGGAAATAGGTTTATTCTTGACTGATGAAATCAGTTCTCCCGAGGATATCGTCTTATCGGGAGTCAGAGTCGTTATTAATAAAGAACAAGAAGAAGAAAACATATTTAAGACCTTCTTCCATATCAAACCTAGACACAGATATTCACAGCATACAGTCAACTCACATATTGTCGAGAATGGGTTGCATCCAATTCTCAGAACTACATTCCATGGATTGGGATTACCTGAAGACATCGACGTAAAGGAATGCAATTTGTACTATTATTTGAGCCTTAATAAGTCTTTAATCTTTGATATCTATCAGTCAGTTCCACAAGGAGCGGAATTGGTGCTTAACTATGGGTCTAAGGACTTAGAATTGCCAGAATATAAGGTCGACGAATGGGGCAACGAAATCTTGTTTGAATTCAATAACGTTTCAGCACCACACCACATCGATTTTACACTTCATTCACGGTACCAATTGCCTAACAATGAAACTGAGATCACAGAGGTTTTGAACTCGTTACCGCAATTGTTCTACGGCTGCAATGTCAAAGACGACTATTTGTTAGACAAATCTCCATTCGACACCAAATTGAAGTATGGAGGCAACTACGAGCCTTATTTTACGAATGACACCGTGTTCTACCATTTGAATCACGATGAGCTGTCAAACGTGGTAGTTCATGTTCCTAACGGTACGTCATCTTTTGACAGAGTGAACACAATCTCTACGATTGCGGTTCTTTTGGGAACTTTCATCGTCCTTGTCCAAATCTTGAGAGCAGTATTCAAAGGATCCAAGGCGAATGTAGTTGACGTAAGCAAGAAAACACAATAAACGGTGTTGATTCTACATCAGTCGGTCATACAAATATTCTTCACAACGTGCAATTTTGCAATCGAGCTAATGCGATATTAACTCGCAAATGATCAGAATTACGGTTATTGATAAAAAAATAAAAAAACGGTGCCGAATAGGCAATCTTACAAATGCATTTTTCAAGTTCAAGCCGCTCCTTTCGTGAAGAAGTCATCAATTCTCCCAAGACGGTGACACTGGCAGTGAAAAAAAGCACTATATGTCCACTATGATTGAATGGTGCCATTCAAATGATTAGTAATGAATACCTTGGTTGTGCAATATTTTCTGCAGAATTCTCCACAGCAAGCGGCGTTGTTTCAAGTGTCCCCCAAATAGAGAAATTTGGAACACAGGAAATGCAAAAAAAAGAAGGCGTGCTAAATTGCAGCCGTACAGAGACTCACCAGGGTAGGCATACGAGGCATTTCATTGTAGCGAGTAGAGAGTCAAGTTTTGTAGAAGAGGAGGAAGCATTCATTCTACTACGCTAAAGCATTTACATTAACTACATTAAATAAGTACTTACTAATACATTTCCACAGATATACTCCCACTACAGCGAGCGAATTTCCAACGGCACTTTTTCCCAACTCTTTCCCAACTCGCTCCTCAACTCTTACCGCCAACCCTTCACTCCTAACACCCCGACTACTACCTTTCCTACAACTGCCATTCGGCTCCGCCAACTGCTCATCTTCACTAAAAAAAATTGCAGCCTTTCATGAAGAGCATCCAAATTTGGAAATTCAAGCGCCATTCTAAAAACGGATATGTGCCTCACAGCGTTCCTACAGACACTCCCTGTAAACCTTGCACTGATTACTAATAAATTATTACATATCAACTTTTGTATGCACGCACTATGTGCCATGCACACAGAGTATAAAAGCAGCCACAATTCTGGTTGTGAAAAATGGGCTGTTGCAGCTATTGAGTAGTGGTGTCTTATATTAGATAAGTAGCACTTGCTTAGATATAGACACTTATTTATTCTCACGCATACAATACAATGACCGTGCCAAAATCCTTGGGAGAAACCAACTTGTTCAAGCCCATCAAAGTCGGTAAGAACGTCCTTCCTCACAGAGTGGTTTTCGCTCCAACCACCAGAAACAGAGCCTTGGACGACCACACTCCTTCCGACTTGGAGTTGGAATACTACGAGGCTAGATCGCGTTACCCAGGTACCTTGATCACCACTGAAGCCACATTTTCTTCGGAACAAGGTGGTTTATTCCATAACGTTCCTGGCATTTGGACCGAGAAGCAAACCCAAGGGTGGAAGAAGATCAACGAGAAGATCCACGCCAACAAGTCGTTCTCCTCGATCCAAGTGTGGTTCTTAGGTAGAGTTGCTGATGCAAAGATGCTTAAGGAGAGAGGATTACCACTCGTGTCTGCATCTGCTATCTATGCTAATGAAGAATCAAAGAAGGCTGCCGAAGAAGCTGGCAACCCATTGAGAGCCTTGACCAAGGAGGAAATCAAAGATATCATCTACAATAAATATACCAACGCTGCCAAGAACGCTCTTGAAGCTGGTTTCGACTATGTTGAAATTCATAGTGCTCACGGTTACATGTTGGACCAATTTTTGCAGCCATCTACTAACCAAAGAACTGACGAGTACGGTGGATCAATTGAGAACAGAGCTAGATTTGTTTTGGAATTAATTGACCATTTGATTCCTATTGTTGGTGCTGATAGATTAGCCATTAGACTCTCTCCATGGGCTAAGTTCCAGAACATGAAGGCTGAAGAGGACTCTGTCCACCCAATCGCAACTTTCGGCTACTTGTTGCACGAATTACAGAAGAGAGCAGATGCCGGTAACCAATTGGCTTACGTCTCCTTAGTTGAGCCTCGTGTTCAAGCCAGTCACGATGTGGCTGCTGACGCCCAAGTTGGTGACAACTCTTTTGCATCCAAGATCTGGAAGGGTGTCTTCATCAAGGCTGGTAACTACACCTACGATGCTCCAGAATTTAACACATTGTTAAAGGACATTGCCGACGACCGTACCTTGGTTGGATTTTCCAGATACTTCACCTCGAACCCTGATTTTGTCTTAAAGTTGAGAGACGGTTTGGAATTAACCCCATATGTCAGAGACACCTTCTACACCCACGACAACTGGGGTTACAACACTTGGAACGCCTTGGACGATAACACCAAGTACGATGAAGCCGTCGAAACCAAGGTTTTGGCCAAGCCAATTCAGAACTAAATACACTAGACTCTAGATAAGATAAATTTACATAGCGAACAACCCCTAATAGAATAAACATAGTTTTGCACCCAACAGAATACCACATTCGGCAATCGCGGTTTTTGTGGAAGCATTGCCGGCAGTTTATTTTATTGTCGCGACCCTCTTCCTATAAGCACGTCAAGACCAACGGCCAAGCCAAACTGTGGTTCATGCATTAATAAGCCGACTTGCTTTATTTAAAGTCGACCAATTCTCGAGATGTCCAACCTTCTTTCCATCAACTACTGAAGAAATTCTCCATCACGTCTCTAACCTCTTCAAACAGAACGCCGAGATGACAGTTCCGAAAACAACTCCGTTAAAAAATACCGATGCGTTCAAACCCGTCAAAGTTGGATCCAATACCCTCTCAAACAGGATCACCTATGTTCCAACCACAAGAGTCCGTGCTTTGGATGACCATACTCCTTCTGACTTAGAGTTAAAGTACTATGCGGATAGAGCCCAGTATGCTGGGACTTTGTTGATTACGGAGGCCACTTTTGTCTCGGAAAGAGCCGGTGTCTACGAGAGAGTTCCTGGTATCTGGAATGAGAAACAGACCAGAGCTTGGAAGAAGATTACAGATGCTGTTCACGATAAGGGCTCTTTTATCTCGTCGCAATTCTGGTTCTTGGGCCGTGTAGCCAACCCGGAATTGTTGAAGGAAAGAGGCCTTGATTTGGTTGGTCCTTCTGCTGATTATGCCTCGGAGGAGTCGAAGGAAGCTGCTGAGAAGGCAGGTGTTCCAATTAAACCATTGACCAAGGAAGATATCCACTATCTTACTAATGTTGAGTATGTGAATGCAGCCAAGAACGCTATTGCTGCTGGTTTTGACTACATCGAGCTTCACTCTGCTCATGGCTATATGTTGGACTCTTTCTTGCATGCTGCTACCAACAAGAGAACTGATGAATACGGTGGTTCCATCGAGAACAGATCCAGATTCCTCTTGGAGTTAATTGACAAGTTAATTGAGACCATTGGTGCCGATAAGGTAGCCGTCAGATTCTCTCCATGGGCCAAGTTTGCTGGTCTTAAGGCTGAAGAGGACGAAGTTCACCCAATCGCCGAATACTCTTACTTATTACACGAGCTCCAAAAGAGAGCTAATGCTGGCAATGAATTGGCTTACATTTCCATTGTAGAGCCTCGTGTTCAAGGAAGCAGCGATGCCGATGAGTCCCAGCAAATTGGAGACAACTCGTTCGTTCGTCAAGTCTGGAAGGGAGTCATTGTGAAGGCTGGTAACTATACTTATGATGCACCCGAGTTCAAGGCGATCCAAGAAGAAGTACGTGATAGCAAGACCCTTGTTGGTTTCTCGAGATATTTCATCTCCAACCCTGACTTGGTCAACAGATTAGCCGAGGGATATGAATTGACTCCTTATCAGAGGGAAACTTTCTACGGTAAGGATAACTGGGGATACAACACCTGGGATAACTATGGTAAGGATAGTGTCTTCAAGAAGGAAGACGAGGAGAAGATCTTACCTAAAGAGATCTCCAAGTAGAGCTGGAAGTTCACAAACTGTTGAGTGTTCAATGGAGACCATTATATAGAGAATAACGTAGAAATAACATTATATAGAGAAATGAGCTTAGAAGAATACAAATACAATATTGATCACATATTCTATATCTACCTTGAGGTATTTCCTTCATCTAGTGTAATATCAACTGGGTTTGTGTGTATTCTATTAGTGTAGCCACATTATTTACGTTGTCTTCCAGATCTTAGCAGCATAATGCTTGACGAATGCAAGTGGATCGGTGATCTTGCCATCCTTTGGAATCTCTATCTCCGATGCAAACGAGTTGATAGGTAAAATTAAAATATCGCTTACCAATTTAGGAATCTTCAAATCATGGAATTCCTTCCATGTAATCTTCTGGTAGATGGAACTCTGAATATAGTCGTTGAAGTACTTGAGCACAATCTCGGTCCATAATCCAGAGCCGGTCCATGCAGAAATCTCCAAACTACGTTGGTTCGAAGATCCGGTTAATCTCAATTTCTCAGCTTCCAAAAGTGCATTTCTTTTCAGCAAAGTTCTCTCCACAATCAGAGCAATGGTATCACGGAGAATAGGATGTCCTGGTTTGGCCTGAATCACGAATTGTCCAAACTGTAATCTATGAACAGACTCAGAACGCCAGTTTGGTGAGTTTGAATCGGTCTCAATGCTGATAATCATTCCCAATTCATCTGGAGACACATTTTCAGGAATCCAGTTAGGGATTGGTTGCAATGGATAAGTATCTATATCGGCATACACACCTCCCTTGGCATACAAGATCAAATATCTGAAAAAGTCCATTCTAAGAATGACTTCTGGCATGATTTCATATGCTTCGATGATTTCTGGTACCTGGTGATACAAGAACTTAATCATAGTGTGTGCTGTGTCGTCGTTGAATAATTCGTGGACGAAACCGGGGTTCTTCCATGCCCATTGGGTTTCTCCTTCTCTGTATTTCTCGTTGAAATGCTCATCGTTCAACCCATGCTTCCACGACTGCCAGATATATGCTGGGAAACGAGCTGCTGAGTCGTAAGGGTAGAGGAAGATGAGTCTTTCTCTGAGGGACGCTTGTGCTGGAGGAGTCTTGAGGGCCCTGATCTCGCTGAGAAGGAGGTCGTTTTGCTTCTCCAATTTGGCCAACCGCTGCTCCTGACCCTGGAAGTACTTCTTGTTCTGTTTATCGAGCTTGGCGAGGAAGTCGTCCTGGGACTTTTCGTTCTCGTTGTAGATGAAGCTCTTGAGCACGTTCTCGTTGGGGAGATTCTGAAGCACCTCCAGGAGGTTCTTGGCCGAGTCTTTGGACGTGGAGAGCCTTGTGACCACGATAAGGGCTACTATGACGAAGAAGGTGATGAGAAGGGGCCTTCTTCGGCTGTTGAAGAATGACGTCATGGCGGTTCACTGGGATGATTTGGAAGTGCTGTGGTGGTCTTTGGGGATTACTCCGTGGATAATAGTAGTACAAGCAGCGACAAGCGGGCGCCGAGCTGGAGCAGTCCGATCCCGGGGCGGTTTATGGGTGTTTTGATGGAGCCGAGAAGTCGCCTTCTGAGCTGACACGATGCAATGACGGGAAAGAAACACCTACAACAGACACCGATAGATCTGATTTCTTTGGCTTTCAGAATTCCAAACGAACGGAATTTCTGTTGACGCGGAGGTCATGTGATGGGGGTCATGTGGGAAGAGGTGGAGGTAGAGAGATAGATGAAGAGGTGAAGAGGTGAAGAGGTGAAAAGAGAAGGAGAGGGTGGATGGAGGGGTGTTTCTATGTGTGAGAGGATGTGTGGTGAGGTTTTGGTGATGTTGTTGGTGGTGGTGTCAACGTTTGCTGTGAGACCTTTTGATGCCAGAGTGTAGTGAGACGGTGAATTAGTGAGAGTTCACTGAGAATTGAAAAAACGCGATGACGAACAGCGAGAGAAGAAGTACTGAATTTAAAAGAAGAATTTTCCGAGTGCGTGGTGGTGGTGGCAGTGGTACTCTGCAGTGGAGCAGTACACTGAGAGTGCGGAACTGAGAGACCGTCAGATTCATGAGACTGAGGTGAGGCTCAGGGAGTTAGAGACAATAAGAGCTGGCACTTCTGGATGAAAGCGTAACACTGCTGAGACGAGAGACTCACAGTGTGAGAAGAGCTAAGGTGCTAGTTATTACTTGTGAAAAAGTACAAATTAATTCCCCTGTGAGAGAACAACCGTGTTAATTTTGCAATTGTTGGCTTGTTTGTTTGTGCGTGTATTAATAGCAGTAAGCGACAATGGGTTTTGGATGCGCTGTTAGCTGGTGTACACGCACGAGTGTGTGTATGGCTACTAGATTACAGAACTCTACAGCATCGGATCTAATTCGTTCTGACAAGGCTCAAATTATGAAGTTCTATGTGCCACTAGCCCGTTAAGTGGAACTTTCGACAAATTGACGTGACCTTATCCACATAGGTTCCATTTATAATACGATACTTCCTCCCATAAGAACTTGTACGTATTCTTCAAATCCCGTCTAGGCATATACTCCCTCTCGATACGTTCCTCTACTCCAAACTGTCTCTTTTTACCACTGTTATTTACTCGGATGTGCTTGGCTGCAATCTGCATTGCAAAAAATGGTGCGTGTGTAATAAATATGGCGACAAATCTCGGTACGACCGGTGATATTCTGTCATTCACGAGGTAATACTTGAAACCAATAAACAGCCCATGATCTTCCAATTCTCTTCAAAATAGTGACTTCTGTGAATGCGTGTTTATATGTTTTTCTAAAGATAGGAGTTCCTAAGATCAGGCGACTTTCTACTATGATTACACCATCACCATCATCATCACCGCTCCCAACTCTACAATCTAAACATCTGCGACTTAATAGCCATTATTCACAAAACTTTTCTCCCAATTATGCTCTCAACTCCAACCCCACATTCTGAAATACACAGCGAAGCTACCCATGAGCCCTCCACTCCACCTTTCCCTTCAACCTATCAGCGACAAACACCGCTCAATCCCATACCCTCTCGCCTTTTGCAACTATTAATGTATCTGAATGGTCCGGTACAGGACATTCTTTTCTCTCCCTCATATCCTGCACATCCAACCATCACCTCATTGCATTCTTCATACATCCCACTTCTCCACTATTCCTCTCTACCACTTTCAAGAACTCCCTATAAATGTGTTCGGAAGAGTAAAGGAAGCCATTAGGAGCGCAACTGACCCCTGTATACTTCTAATTCTTCTGGAGGAAATCACAGCTAAAATGTCAGAGCAATTGAGTCTATACGGAGGTGCTATCTCCACTATCATTCCCTCTAGCATCAGACCTCATCTCGTAGATGTCTCCCACATTCGTCAGATACCTGACACCCAGGAAGTATACGTCGTGGAAGATACCCGTAGCAATGCCAAATTCGACAAATCGTTGATCTTTGACTTACTAGAGAGAGTCCCCCATCACAAGTACGAAGATGCCATTGCTACCCATCTTCTGGATATTGTAGAGGCTGACGAGCCAGCAACGAATCATTTCATCGAAGCCGTGGAAAAGTCCCTGGACGGCTCGGCCAATTCTCAGGCCGTGGTTAATTTCAGTTTCGTACAGCAGAATAACACAAGGAGAGATTCCAAAGAGGAGGACTCACCAGTAAGTGTAATCACGTTCATAGCATTGCTCCGTTTGGAAAGGGTTCAAACTGATGTATTGATCACCTTGAACGTACCTCTTTCACATAGTATAGATCCCGAAGAATTTTTGAAATACTTGGGTTCGCTGGGCGAGGTGAACGAAGCTTTGGAAGAATTAAAGAGAGATTATTTAATTTTCAGGGATGTCGGATACAACTACGTAGTGGAAGACTGGGGACTTTTTGGTATGTAGATACCACTTGCCAATTATATAGTACAGATTGAGGTTTTGGAGGAATGGAAAAACATTTGAATCGTTAATTAATTAATTTGAAAGTACATAGCTCGGTTTAGTAAATAATAATATGTTGCATACTCCCAGAGATTTGAGCCAGTACCACACGGGAACTGCCAAAGAAGTAAAATACTTCTCGCCGGTATACTTGTATACCCGCTAAAGTCTCACCATTTCCCGGTTGTTTGCTCCATATTAGGAAGCATTTTCTTCCTAACGGTTTTTGCATCTAGAGAAGAAACAGGTTAGCAGCACAACAAATATGTACGTAAAATGGGGATAGGCCCGGTTGTAGTGGCGGTCGTTGGTAATGAATGAGTAATTCTCCAACATTGCATCATCTGATGTGAAGTCTGCTTGTGTCTAAGTAGACCTTATTTAGTCCAAAGGGTGCGTGCCCTGCTGCTACCATAGGTATACGGAATTGTTCACGAATCTCCGTAAGGTTAAGAGCACTACCAATTTGCCTTTTGATATTGCAGTAAAATGAAGGTAACGACAAGGTTCAAAGACATCACATCACCAGTGAGGTAATAGACGCTCTCGATTGCTTTGATTATAAGTCGTGGAAGTATGTAGACGAAGTAGTACGAGCCTATGAGCAAAATGCACAAACTGAATAAGTTGAAGAAAAATGCCTCTCCGTACGATAACAAGGGAAGGGGAGAATTGTAGTAATAGAAATAGAACAACTTCTGGATTCGGTTAGCTGTCTTGGAAATTGTCTTGGAAACTAAGTACATGACTTTGCTCTTTAAGGGGTAGTGATAAGTAGCAGCCTTTCGTAAAGAATAGTGTATAGAAGTGGCTACGAAGAAGAATTGACTAGTGCAAGGATAGACGTTGGATATTAAATGAGTTTTCAAGTCGTTATGACTACACTATAGCTCAGTGTGTCATAGTCACCAAAGAGGAGAATGAGAATATCATGGAATATATACCCCGTAGACTTATACCCATTGATACATCCGCCGTATATTCCGACTTCCTGCGTATATTTTCTTGGAACCATTATTGATGCAAAATGCTATCTATGAGAGAACGGAAGCTATTACTAATTGTAACAATATCTGAAAAATTGATACTGGTCACGACTTCCACGTTATGTTTGATAGGACTATGCTTGTCTTGGTGTATGCGTAAAACTATGGATTTGTTAAACATCGGAAAACCAGGGGAATTCTCCATGTTAGTGGTTCTAATACTAACTTGGTTACCTGAAAGTAAACGCCGCACCCGTCTTAACCAGATAACTTCATTAACAATAACGTACAATTTGTTATTCCCTCCGGCAAAGTTTATTAATTTGTACCGGAACTGGGTATTTTCTATTTGTTCGAAGTACTTGCCCAACGCCTGCTCTATGCACTGAATTGTATTCGAAGTGGTTTTTATTGTCGGTATCAAGCTGACGGGGTGGACAATATCTTGAAAACACCATGCTAAAATCCACCGAGATGTCTTGAATTGAATTTGAAAGTGATGCACTTGAGCCAGTGACTTCAGGGTCACATATTCCTCCAAAATTGAAACGTGCTCATAAATTCCTAGCTGGCTCGTGAACCAGCATGATTCAAATTGAGGTAGTTTACTCACTACTATGCTTTCATCTATAATACGCCTTACGAAGCCAGCTTCTCCCCCATGCTCATAATATAGTTCAGAGCGGTCACTCACTAATTCATTCGGCTTTTTAGTAGACTTTTCCGATTCCTTAGCCTGCAATTCATTTTCATCTTCATAGAATGGCGGATTACATATAACGTACCTAATATGGTTACTTTCTTCTGGTATAGGTATTAAATTGGACTCGTTATCATCAATAACGACCAACTTTATCCGCAGTTTCAACTCGCCCTTAAGGAGAGTTTCAATATGAGTAATGGATGTCGGATTTATCTCTGTGGCTACGAACTTATTTCGTTTGTTCATTTTCAATCCAAGGATGGGATAAATTAGAGAAGATCCAGTTCCAATGTCCAATATCCATCGTTCATGAGAAACCGTATTTTCCACGAATTGTTTGTAGACTTCAACCCCTTCCATTAGGCGGTTCTCTACAATATTCAAATATTCCATTCGATTATTGATACGAGGACAAAGCTTACGTCTATTCAATGAGTACTCAGGAACGTCAAAATATTCCTGAACAATCACTTCTGTGATGTCATACTGATTCGAAGCTTTTGTGAAGTCGTACTGAAGGTAGTTGTCCCGTTTTCTTCTAACGGCACTGGTTTTAGTTTTGCAGTTACTTTTCAATCGAGGATATTTCTCTATTAAGTGCTGTATATCTATGAATGGCACTGTCAAACTAAAATCGCTACTATATATCGCCATTTCGTCAATTTTGAATAATTATATTCGTATTACCTACACTATCGACCATAAAAGTTAAGATGCAAAAATCATGAAATCAAATTAGTTTATGTTCTTCTGCGTGCTAGTTCATTTGTGCCAAATTTGAGAAAGTAAATACCTATCGGTAAACCAAGACTCTCCGCAAAGCCAAAGCAAATATTCAAACAGATGCCTAAACCACCTTCTCCAGAATAGTCTGAAATGAGCTCCACGTTCCGAGGCAATTGCAAGTAGAATAATGATCCGCCTTCGATTAATGGTGACCCTACAACAAACTTGTTCTGAAAACTGAGATACTGGACTGTACACAATGCAGTGAATAGCGCAATATGGTTTATCTAAAGAACGGCTTATTGTGAGAGGTATACAACCGACTATGAGGTATTTTTCACGGTTGGTGCAACACCTGTTCTATCGGGAGTGTCCTACATCAGATGAGTTTTGCATCTATAATAGCCCCTAGTGTATTAGTAGTGTGATAAACTATACTTGGTATATATGCTACAGGATGAAACTAGCCGAAATTTAGACTCCGTTGGTGAATAACAATCTGTCTTGTTTCTTTTTCAATTTTTGTTTTCTTTTGTCCATAATTTCTATACCGAAGTTTTCCTCTTCATCCTGCTTTGGCAGAGGATCAGGCTGCTCGAGACTGGCACCCCATTGGTTTGGATCAACAATATTCAACTCTTTCACTCTTGGAATGATCTTCTTCTTCGTTTTCTTTTCTAATGCTGGGAACTTCTTCTCGTCTCTCAAATTGGATGCAGATTGACTACGAGAAGACAAGTTCGTTAACGATGTGGTCGAAGACGATGCACTCCTGGACTGTCCCAAAACAGGTGAGCTGGCATTGGTATTCTGATTCATACTACTTAAGTATGTCGGTTTATAGCTGGGAGATGCTTGTGCGGTATTAACCGTTGGTGCCTTGACTGCTGTTTCCTTGATGATAGTGGTATATCTGATAGGAGCCGTTGTGGGATTGATAGTAGCCTTCTTTTGTGGTCTTGCCAAGGCTGGGAATGCTCCCAATGGAGATGATTTGCGACCGGCGGAATTGGCGGCTACCCAAGAGCTGGTATTGAAGGTACCGCTTCCGTTACCCAAAGCTGGAAACAGTTCACCCTCTTGTAATGCTTGTAAATCTCTTGCTACATCAGCAAGGTCCTTGTGAAAAGGAGAACCTTCTGGGAAGAATTCCATAAATTCAGTTACAAGCAACCCAATCTCTTCATTTGATTGATGAATGAACAACTCCTTAGAATAAAGACGTTGCAAGTCTTTACCTGTGAGACGCTTCGAACGGAATCCATTGTTGGCATCCACAAATTTCTGGAACTGTTTCAGGTTGTAGTTTAAGTAATGCTTAGCTCTCTCTTCGAATCTTCTCTTCTTGATGTCAAGTGATTGATAGTCGTCCTCTTCACTTCCTGAGTCCATTGCAGCGGCCGCTAAAGTGGCTCTTCTCGATGCTCCTTCCCCGAAGTTAGTCGATAACTGCGAGTGGAAATGCCTCGAGTTGGAGCCAATCACTACTCCTCTGCTTCCGCTTAATCCTCCGTGTTCTTTCAACATGTGTGCCGTCAAGTCGAGGTCTTCTCTGAAAACCACAAACCGCTTTTCAACACAGGCAGGAACAGCACAGATGTAATGTTCTCGTTTGAAGTGGGTATACACCGAATCGTAGTTTCTGAAGTAATCGGCAGTCTTGGGAGAATATTGGTCGCAGATATGACATCTTTCATGCTTATCCCTTATATGGATATTGAGTTCGTCTATCAGGTAAAATCTCTTTCCATGGCAATGCTTACATTCTGGATGGCCTTTAAATCCACTGTCGTCTCCGTCTCCTTCTGCCTGATGGCGCTGAAGCTGCTTATAGGTATATAATGGCAATTCCTCAACGAATGCCTTTTTGAATTTCGAACAGATCAAACAATAGAATTTTCCGTGACTCTCCTTTGCGTGGTCACATAATTCCTTGAAAGACCCAAACACTTGCTGGTCAATTGTACATGAGTTTTCGAGTAAGCGATTGGTGTCGCTGGCTACGTAATCCTTAGTGAATTCTATGTTAAATTTTCCATCAAACAGCACGAAATCGCTACTGCTGAACTCGTCAAAGGAACGTGTGATTTCTTCTGTAAATATTACCCTGTCATTGTCACTTCTACAGATCAAGCAGGTTCTCTTTTCATACAATGCTCTTTGTCTGAATGTGCATCTATGACAAGTAGTGTGATTACATGATGTCACGGCGGCGTATTCGATTCGGTTGGCACAAATTATGCATTGCTCACTTTCGTCGAGCTTTTCTTCATCCTCTTGTGCTCCTTGTCGCTTTTGTCGGTTTTCTTTGCCTTCACTATTCTGATTTCTACGATATCCAGCTCTTGGTCTGTTGCCTGAAGACGGCTTTCCACCCCGGCTCACACGAGACTTACGGGGAATTCCGTTGGATGTGGCTGATGGAGTTGGATCGGAAGGGTCAGGTGTGGGTGCTGGTGATGACATTAGGTGATCTTTACTATTCGTACTATGGCTATAGCTTCTTCCGTAGCAGTCTCTCTTTCTGATTATGCCGTTTTTCAGTTTCCCGCTTTGATTTTTTTGCTCCAAAAATTTTTCATTCGGTTTTGCAGTGCGGTAGAGGTGATGTGGAGGGTAGTGCCTTAGGGGGTGTTTTGATGGAGTTTTGGTGAAAGTTGGCAGTTACAGTAACGGATATCTCTTCTTGGACCTGGAGAAGTTTGGGCAATTTTACTTAATTTTTGGTGGAACTACATTGGCCGGCCTTCTGTCAGCAATGTTATCAAGACTGAATCACCAAAAATGGCAGGCGGTGGGGAACATTATCATGTGATGAGTAGTCATGTGATGCCATATCGAGTTTGTCTCTATGGAACCTGATTTCTCTGGTTTTGATGAAGATTAGATGATGATTCTTTCTTCGTTATAGTTGAGTAGCAGTTGAAAATACTTGTAAATACATATACTAAATAGATTGTAATTGTCGATTCAGTAATTATATACAATTTTCGCCCGAAATCATGTTCAACGTCAGTGCTACACTCAATGTTTCTCGGTTGTTGTACAACCCCAGTCTCTGTTTACCGCATGTAACCGTGAAGTCATTTGACCAGATGACTATTCCGTTCAAGATCCCTGGACACCCGGAAATACAGATAAAAGGAGTTGTTGTGGATAAGGACAACTGCTTTGCTAAAGATCACGACGATAAGGTGTGGCCTGAATACAAGGTATGTCAGACCCAAAAAGTGAATTTCATTTATCATTAGACGATAATACTAACCTTTGTAGGAAACATGGGCGAAATTACAGCAAACATATCCAAAGGAACGCCTTTTGATAGTTAGTAACTCGGCAGGTACTGATGACGATACAAGCTATGCTCAGGCCGAAAGGTTGGAGCAAAACACAGGAAGTACCGTATTAAGACATCTGGTAAAGAAGCCAGGATGTCTTGAAGAGATCAGAGAATACTTCGCAAAGCAAGATGTTCTTGCCCATGAAATACTTATTGTAGGCGATAGGCTATTTACCGATATACTAATGGCCAACATGATGGGATCTTGGGGTCTTTGGCTCAGTGATGGTGTAGAGCAATCCCAGAAGGTCTTCCCCAAAATGGAGAGACTGTTATACTACAGATTGGTAACTTCCCGCCCTGAAGCTCCGTTTGTGCCACCAGTTCCTGTCATTCCTGACGATCTGAACCCGCCAGCTAGCCATTGAGCAGTTAATCCCATAGAATAGATTTCATAATATAATAGAATGATAACGAAGAAGCGCAAAAGCGTCTTCTGTAGCAAAGCGCTAAACTTCTTTTGGGTGCGCAAACATAAAGGTATATGGAATTGAATTTAATGCAATTCTAATATGAGCTCTATGTATAGTTTTCTTATATATATGCTGATCTGTAATGGCAGAACGACCTCGAAACGTTCTATTCGATGACCAGCCTCCGCAAAGAGTACCTATGGTGGTGGGAAACCCAGAAGCTATTGAGGACTTGGACGGCGTCTATGACGTAAGGACTTTTAAAATTCTATTACAGACCTATATGGGATTACTACTATGCCAATATATCCTAGTCTATGCTTGTGTGCCCTTTGATGATATCGATAATCGTCCGACTATGTGCATTATATCTAGCCTTTACTGCCTTTTCATGGTATGTTTCACAGTAATAGTTCAAACTCAAATGGGTGCAAAAATCAACATATACTAACAGTGGAAACTCTTCCAGTTTGCGATCAATGCTACCACGCTTCCCGTTTGCTCGTCGAGTATTCCAACAATCTCCGCAATGAGAGCACTTCTATTTTCCTTATCCCTTGAGTTTGGAGAGCTTGTTCTAAGTGTGGCGTCGGGTATTTTGTGCCTTAATGCTCCAATAATGTATCTGTACGAGTATGACAATACTACAAAAAGCACAAAGAAAATAGATGTTACAACTTATATTCAGGTAGTGGTAACCTGTTCAATGGCCATTAACACAGTTGCATTCTTCAATCTCCTACTTCTAGTTGTGATGGTCTCTCGTGCTTTACGAAACCTCTTCAACTTCATTGACCGTCGTAGCCTCACTAGTCAAGAGAGATTGGTTAAGATGGAATCCGAATTATCAAAAGAAGCACAACTTCAACAGAAGAGAGCATTCTTGGGTTAATTATACTTCGTATCTAATACTTACATACCATCCATTCCGAGCCTGACCTGGAGTTAGACGGTCGTGACTGCAACGAGTAAACTGCTACGTACATACACGGCCACTTAATAAAACAAATATTAATCTAATATACATATAAAACATGTTATAAACAAATTGTACACAATGATCCCCTAAAGAGACCAGTATCATACATCGTAGCCAATTAATGGCACTATAAGGACGGAAATTGACTCAGAAGTAAGCCATCCATAAAGTATCAGCAGCAGCTAAGTTTCTAGGATTAACAGCTTGTGATATCAACTCCAAAACGTTTTGAGTGGCAACATTGCCACCAGAAGAAATATGGCCAATCGAAACAACTCTCTTTATAATAAGGTCCACGTTGATTCTTACCATCTCCCTCAATTGCTTGTCCTGAGGAACAATACGTGGCGGATCTTGTTGAGTGCACCATGAAATAACTTCATCACGAACAAATAAGGTCAAGAATTGCTCCAAATCTGATTCTGGCTCGGTCAAAGCTCTTGCAATACACAAAATGTATACAGCTAATACACCTTCCAAGCTAGTTTCGCCTATCAACTTTTGGATGTTTGGAGTTAAACGGAAAGGCACCATTTCAGCGTTATAGAACAAAGGAGCAGGACGTCCACTTGGGTTGTCAACTAAAGCACTCTTGCTTGCAATCTTACAAGGCAACATGTCCGATGTCCAGACACTACCAGAACCCTTGTTGACATGAATCTTCTGAGGCTGTCTGGTATTCACACACATCATATATGTGGTAAAGATGAAGGAAGCATACTGAGAAGTGAACTGCTTTCTAAACAACCAGAAATCTTCAAATTGTGGATAAAGTTCAACGAAGTAGTTCTTCAATACTGTAGAAGGAACTAATAAGGCTTGAATAGCACTCAAAATTTCCACTCTAATGCTCATGATATCCGGCTTTGGAAGTCTCTGATCGAATGCAGCTCTCAACTTCTCAATTGTGTAAACAAATGGCTCATCACGAGATTTACCATTACGTCTACAATAGTCTTCATATACTTTCTGCATAGTAACATCTCTCGTATCATCGCTGATGATACGAATATGAGGCGACAAAGGTACTGCAGTTGGTAAAGTGAATTGAATATTTCTCCTTCTAGTCTCAACCTTTCTCGAAATTGTGTCGTTGAAGATTCTGAAGAGCTGGAAGATGCATTCTTCACGTCTACAATGACGTGCAGCGGGGAATTGCACGGCAAATGTATGTAAACTGCCATCATTGCCACGGATTCTCAACCTCTTATAACAAGCATTCGTTCCTCTAGCCAATCCAATAGTCGGAAGGAACCTTTCAATCTTAACAAAGTGACTATTGTTATCCTTATTCAACAAGTACTGACCTGGAACTTCAATATCCTCAAACTTCTGATGATGGAATTCACTCAAGTGTGGACACAAGTTCTCCAAGTTAACTTCAGTGAAACGTCTGTCAAGTTTGTCTTCAAGACGATCTCTCCATTTGCGTAACTTGGTGATGTAAGTCTCCAAGTTTGGCTTTCCAACAACGAGGTCTTTTTCAAACTCAGCTCTAATCTGCTTTGGAAGAACGGTTTCCGCAAATCTAGTAATGTTTGCTTCGGTTACAGGTGGCAATTTGGCATCATCACGTGGGTTTCCTAGACGATTCAAATACTGGACACCATCGTTAAGAAGGGCAACTCCAAGTCTGTAAGCATCCTCATCAGCAGTACACTTGAAACGTTGGTTGATTTGGTCAACAAGAGACTCCAAAGAAAGAGCCAAGAGTGGATAAGCTGTTTTCAAAATGCCCATTATCTCCTCCACGTGTTCTAATGCTTGACGAACAGCAGTAGGAATAGTTGGCTTGACAACATTTGGAGCTGGGGCACTGTTAGTAGAAGTGTTTGCTGTCTTTGGTGAAGATTGAGCTCCTGCCTGAGCTGATTCCAGACCATTCAGTTCGGTCTTTTCAATGTTATCATTGGTGGAGTTTTCCTCTTCTATCTTATTGCTATCGGCATTCTTGTCAACATTCTTGGAGCCTCCATTCTGGGCAGCAGCCTGTTGACGGGCTAATTCAATAGCTTGTCTCTGTTGAGCTGCAAAATCTTCCTTGGTAGTTCTAAGCTGGAAATGCAATGCTTGTGGGTAGCTCTTTGCTATTCTCACAAGAACTTGGCGAGCCAATTTAGCTTCTTTGTGAGACAATGAAGTCAACAACTGTGGAATGAACGTTATCCAGTACCAAACTGGCACTTCCCCTCTAAAGTCCTCAAAAGCTTGGGCCAAAGTTCCTGAAGAATCATCAAGACTAATCAACCAAAGAATTCTAGCTAACAATTTACGAGTCTTACCATTCTTGTATAATCCTGCGGCTTGCAAGTAACAACTGATGGCATTGTTGGCGTAAACCATATCGTTAGGATTCTCTTTGAATCTACGATCGTTGAACATACCCCATTCAGCCCATGCCTTAGGTAAGTTAAGGTCAATTTGCACTGAAGTGGCGAAAGCTTTGTTGGCTTCGTCCTTCTGGTTCAACTTGTTCAAAAACATACCCTTCAATGTGAAGAATTCGGCCTTTTGTTGAGTTGCGAAGTATACCAAGTTTGTATTACTGATGACATCCAAACCCGTGTTAAGCTCGTTAGGATTCTGATAGTGACATTTGACTTGTTCCTTTAACTTCAAGAAAGCTTCTTGAATCTCAATGTTAGGCAATTGGTAAATTCTCGCCAACTCTTTGATACAAACTTCCAGCATATTATGCTTTCTAGCAACGTGAGCAAACCTGTTAATCACCCAAGCAATTTCGTGGAAGCCTCTGTAGGCGTATGAGTTTGCATTGCCTCCAGAGTTGGACTGCTGAAGGATAGGAATAAATGGCATGTATACCTTGTTGATTACTTGGAAAGCATGTTGCCTCCATGTAACTAGATCATTCCAGATGTTGATATCATCCCAAATGTTGGGCAATCTCTCTCTCCAAACTTGAAGAACTCTCTTCAATTCCTGAGATTTTACATCCAAATTTTGAGCATTTGTAGTAACAAGACTAGCATATACTTGCGAGGCTTCCATAAACTCAACGTATTGCTGGAACGTATGAAGTAAAGGAATATGAGCATTGTTGAATCTTTGAGGCAAGCCGTGCCATTTACGCAAAGCGAGTTGAATACCTTCGTCACATAGTCTGCTGAGATCTTGGAGAGTTTCTTTCTCTTGTCCGAAACCTTGTAAGCATAAGAATGTTTCAAAAATTTGACGTCTTGGCGTAGGAACATCCATGACATTCTTGATTGTCAGATCGAGAGTCTCTCTGTCATTGTACCAGTCAGCAACTCTCCAACCACACTCAAGCAACAAGTCTGAAAAGTTTTCGTGTCTTGCTAAATCAGTAAGAATATCCCAGTGCTGCAATTTTTCAGCACACAAAATCCAATGATCCTCCCAAAGAGCATACTCGGATTCTCCATACGGCAAGGCGCCACTTCTGGCTTTGATTTGTGCTGTTTCGTACAATTGCTGAGCTTTATCCCAAAGTCCAATTTGCTCATATGAAAGCGCACTAATGGTTTCTGAATATTTTGCTCTTCTTCTCCATAAACCGTAGAACATATCATCTTCCTTCAAAGTAGCATAGAGCTTGGCTAAAGCATCTTGAGTAACTTCTCTAACCTCCGCATTTCCATTAACTGACTGTTCTTCGATGTTTTCCAAGATATGAATACCTTGCGACCAAGAATTGAAATTGGAAGCTAAGCATTCTACAGCAAATGGTGGTAACTGGAGACCATCACAACGAGCAATACCTTCAAGAAGAGATTGGATAACATTCGGTCTGCTGTCAATTTGACGGGTATGGTAGTCCTTTGACAACAATATAACCAAGAAACGAGTAAAGTCCAAATGCTCAGAACGAGGAATAGAAGTGAATGCAATTGGGAAAAGACTGGCCCATGCACGATGTATAGCATCAGTACTTTGGTAAAACAAGTCAATCAATGGTTCAAGGACGTCCCCAGCAGTGACATCACTGACGTGTACAAGGAATTGGCTATGTTTGGCCAATAAATCATCAAGCGAAGCTTCACTTTTAGACTCTTCTTCCTTTTTCTTTTCATCGTATTCACTTTCAATTTCCATCTTATCTCCTTCGCCATCGATTTCGTGATCTTCATTCTCTGCCTTCTTGTCGCCTTCATCCTTTACGGTTTTCTCCTCGTCTGCTTTCTTTTGTGTCACAGGAACAGGTAAAGTACTTATAGGAGCAAGTTTGTTCTCACCCTCAACAACTTCTATTTTCTTCTCGAAATTGAAAGATCCATAAAGTAATTGCAAAGCCTGGTTGAGCCATGGGTAATCAGCCAAAAACTCCCAGTTCTGTTCTCTAATAACATAGTAAAGTCTCTTGCTTATGTCCTTTTCCAAGGAGTTATTCAATATAGACATCAACTTCCTTCTGATTGATACATCAGCGGATCTAGTTCCAACGAGGAACGGTTGTTCCATTCTTACAGTGAGTTCGGTACAGCTGAAGGTGTCATCTTCGAAGATGTCCACAATGATTTGATAGAATTCTTTAGATAATGTTGGTTCACCTCTGATCTCAAACACCATCATTTTCAGCAAAATCACCGCTTTTTCTTTGGTTGTCGGGAAAAGGTCGGTTCTTGAAAAAACCCAGTTCTTTACTACCTTGATGATCTTTTCAAGCGTATCCTTATCCAATGATCTCTCTATCAATTGAGCTAATAAAGAAAGGAAGTTTCTTCTCTGATCTCCGAGGTTCAGGATCCTCATAGAAGACAAGTTAAGAATCTTCTCAAGTAAACGAGTAGTCATCTTGGCTTCATATTCAGAACTAGAACTATCTTTTGATGACAGCTGAGAACCTTGATGTGTAATAGTGATATGATCCTTACACAACTTATTGAATGTCTTCATAATCAGTGGAAGAAGCAGGTCAAGTGTTGATGGTCTGTAGTTAGCTAAAGTCCACGAGAGTGTGACACCAGCTGCAACTGAAGGCATATCGCCCAAATCCTCATTGACAGTAGAGGAAAGCAACGAAATGAAATATCTGACATCTTCATCCTCGTCATCATCATCATCAGATTCTCTCTGGTCATTAATGGCTTGTAAGATAATACGAAGAACCCTTTGAAGCACCTCTTGTATATCGTGGTTGTCCGATTTGATACACTTCTCAAGTAATTTGTGTAGGTATGGAAGATTCAGAACAATCCACTCCAGTTTCTTCCACTCCAAAACGACTCCCAAAACTTCCAATGCATTCAAGCAGTAACCTAAAAGGTTCAGGGAGTTTAAGTCATTAGAGAGCAAGAATTTCTCGAAGAATGTTAGTTTAACGGACACTTCTGACCAATGGTCAGGAGATAAAAGGTCATAGAGTATACCCAATGCTTTTTGGCCAAGTTCGCTTTCAGACGCACGTTGTGGTGAGATACAGACATATCTAATCAAAAAGGTAACGCATGCCTCTCTCTGACCAAATGGAATACTGTATCCTGGTGAAGTCGTGAAATCATCATTCTCCTTTTTAATTTCATCTAATTCGTCGACCTTAGTGTCTTCCGAGCTATTGTCATCATCTTTTTCTTCCTTTACGTCAGTAGTCTCTTCAGACTCATCTACATCCATCTTATCATCATCTGCACCTTCCTCTTTGTCTGTGACGGTACCATTTTCAGGAGTTTGCTTCAATAGTCTGTTCTGTAACTTTGCCTTTCTTTCCCATTTCAAAATCAACTCCGCAAGTTCAATGGCCAAAACTTGGTTCTCGATTGCAGGGTTTGCTAAAATGGTCAATTTACCCATAGCTGTAATGATATTTGAAACGAAATGTTCCCTGGCAACAAAGAAGAGATCTGGGTGTTGAACAATGAATTGGTAAACGTTCAAAACTTGAGTAACGTTAAATCCGTCCTCGGAAAGAATACGGCGTGGCCACTTCAACCAGCTATCTGGTGAGTCTACGTCAACCACCATACGCTCGGACATTACAGGTGCAAGGATGTCCAAAGCCTGTTTAACTAGGTGTCTAGAATCCGTTTGATGTGTTCTCAAAAGAGCCACGAAAACCTGGGTAGCAAGCTTGGCTGGAGTTTCATAAGCTGAGATGAAGTATGATGTCGTCACATAAGCGACTTGCTTTGTGATATTATCTTCAAGTTTGATGTAATTCCATGAGAACTTTACTATGTCCTTCCTGAAGCTGCTGATGAATGTAGGGGCAAGTTTAAGAAGCAAGGCAGTGACCTCAAGTAAAGCGTATCTGTAACTATCCATTTTGCCGGACGTATGATCGGTGATAATGTCATTGGTTGACTTCCAAATAGATGAGCAGATCTTCTGCAACCACTGTGGAGAAGTCTCAACGGTGCCATTATTCGTGAAAAACGCATCAATTTTGCCTACCTTCTCTGATTCATAAATAAGTATCAGACAGAAGACCTTACGCAAAAAGAAAATCTTTGACTTTAAGTTGGGTGTGGTTTCGCTGACAAAGTCAATACACTTGTTCAAGTACTTTTCTCTATACTCCACATCGTTAGAGCGAACAATTTTCTCAAAGATGAAGTCCTCTAGTTGATTAGGAATCTTGAGCTTGAGTTTTGAATGACGATCAACAACAGTGAAAACAATTTCAATTTCACTTGGATTACGTTCCAAATAGTCTACAACAATGCCCAGTAATTTATCTATGGCCTGGTCTGCCTGGAAATGTGCAGCAGAAATCAACGGAGAATTGTCTCTGATTTCTACGATGTTGTCAACCAATTTAGAAAGAGTCAAAAGAAGCGTCTTCTGGCTGTCAAACCACTCTGTTTCATACTTTGCAATAGACTTGAGAAGATCGATGGTGTTTGCAAATTTAACCACTTTTACTTCATCTTGCGACTCGTTCTGTACATCCTCCAAAATGGCAGCAAATTTTTCCTTCGCAACACTTCTGATCTTCTCGCAACCCTCCATGCCAGCAATAGAAGCCAATGTGTTACCGAGTTTTCTGTTCTTGAAGTTGGTGATATAATAATCAATACAGTTATCAGCAAAACGATTCAAAAACTTAGAAACTGGAAGTCTGAATGGCGAATTCTGGTGACGGTCCAAATGACCCTCCAAGTATTGTAAAGTGTTAATGATTTCTTCCATAAATGTATATGCCTTAGGGGGAAGCAAATGGAAAATATTTAAGATCGCCATAACTATTTGAACGGTATGGTTGTTCTCTAAATCCTGACCAGCGATTTGGCGCAAAGTATTTATCTGAGCCCAAGCCATTAAATGGTCTAAAAGCTTTCTACCAATTTCTACTCTGAAGTACGAAATCAATAGTTCCAAAAGTCGAGCCAAGGCTTCAAGTCCTGGAACTGTCAACTTCTTGTGGTCCGAAAGGTTCATAAGCATAGGACGAAGTCCATTTTGAAGTAGTTCTTTTGGAAGTTTGGCATTTTCCTGAAGACTTGATTGTAATCCAAGATGAGCTGCGTTGATTATTTCTGTTGACTTATTGCATAAAGCCTTGAAGAAGACTCCAAGGATACGGATTCTAGCTTCAGCAAGAGATCCTAAGGAGAAATCTGGTTTCGTCAATGCAAGTGAGAGTAATTTAATACAAACGACACGTAGTTCAATTAATTGTTTCGATGTTCTGTACTCGTACAATCTGTGGACATTGGCCAAGGACTCATCTTCCGCATCAACTAATGCTAAAGCCTCCAAAAGTAAACGGTTCAACTCTTCGTTGAATGTTAAGAAAGTGTCTGGGAGGTCCAAGCAGAATGTTATTGCATCAATATTACCGATCTGCATTGGGAAAGGCAAAGCACGTAATGGCTTACCAAAAATTGGAGTAAGTAGAAGGTGCTTACAAGGACCCATAATTGTAGCAATTGGAACGCTTGTTGTGTCCGAGAGTACCTTCAATGATTCTTGCGAAACCTCTCTGACATGTGGATTAGCGCTAGCTAAGTCATAAACCAAGGCTCCTACCAAAGTCTGGAAAGGCTTCTCCAAAATAACTTCCTTTGTCAAATCCTTATTACAATCATGAAGAAGTTTTAAAACTAATTTCTTTGCAGATTCGCGTACTTCGAATGGGGCTGTCTCTGGAGTGTCTCTGAGGATAAAGAAGATGGACCTTACTAGCTCAAATTGACGCTTGAAGAACCATTTAGGCGGGATTCCTAAATCTTCAAACATGGTCGTGAGTCCCAAAATTCCACCTAGTTTGGAGTAGTAGTACTCGTTATAACAACAGTGGGTAAACTTGTAGAACATCAGGCGGAAAACAGGTGAGTAGAGAGCAGCATCTTGTGATCCAAAGATTGTGACCGTCGTAGAATAAATCTTGCGAATGGTGTCTATACCTTTAGCTCTCACATCTTTATCCCAAAAGCTCAATGCATAGTTCAAAGCATTTAAAATAACAGTCTCATTAATGTGAGCCTTTCCTTCTTCGTCGTTAACAGAAAAAGGACGAACCTTTTTGACTTTTTCGATAACGGAAGTACCCAAATAAAGCAACGTGAAATGAGTAGTTATACCATCAATTAAAGTATTGGCTTCTTCCTTAAGTTCTGGAACAGATACGGAGAAAAAGAGAATCTCCAAAAGTCTGGAAAAGAGCTGTTGCTGTCTATCCAAGGTGCTTACATTCTTAATGTCCAGTTCCTCAAGGACCATACTATTTTCATTCTTTTCATCCAGAAGATATGCAACGCTATTTCTAATGTACTCTGGATAATCTTTTGGAATTGGGGTCGTATCAATGAACAATTTCAAAATACTGGAAAGATACTTGAAAGCACTTATTCTGTAATGAACTTTCAAACGAGGGTCTTCAAGTAATTTAATAGCTGACAGCACACCTGGAGTGATCGACACCGGCACCAGGCCGTTCAATCCGTGGATCTGGAACAAAGCCTTCACCTCTTGGTCTAATTCCGACTGTGTCACGAGAGTATTCGTTGGCTTGAAATGCTTGTGGTTTCTTCCCCCCAACTTCCCCAAGATTCTTATGGCAGTGTGTGAATGTTGGTGGTGGTAAGGAACAGGTTCCAAATGCTTCCAAAGGGCAGCCATTATATCATCAATGACTGGTTCTATCATTGGATCGAAGTATTCGGCAGTGAGGTTGTCCACGCATAATTCAAAAGTTCTCAACCCTTGAGACACAAGTTCTTGAGAACCATTCAAGGCGTAAACTAATGGACGTGTTAAATGGTTTAAATGAGGTACGAGCACGGAAAGACGTACTGGCACTGTCAAACATAACTCAACATAAATATCTCTTTCATACGGCCTTCTTGCATTCGCTATCATCTTATTCAAATTCTCCAAAAGGACAGGCAAAATGGGCATGATCTCTTTGTACAAGTTCTCAAATCGGCCACCCGAAATACTTCTGAATAGAATACGAACAAGGTATGAGTATACAATGGGCTCTTCGGCCTTTGTCGCAAACTTGAGAGATTCAAGAATCAAATAGTTCAAATGTGGAAGAATGACGCCTTCGTTAGCTGTAGGAAACAAATTCACACTCATAAAGCAGAGTTTGAAGAGTCTTATCAAGATATTCGACTTCACCAACTCCACTTTACCCAATTGATCGAGATTCTCTCTCAAGAATGCAATGAGGATACTAGAGAAATTGGCCGATGTGATCTCACTAGCTAAGAAGAACTGTGGTAGGTGAAGTAATGCTGCATTGTCCAACATCAGTTCAAACATGAATGGAAGCTCTGAACTGACAATTTCGTTAAACGAAGCAGGATCTATATGAATGAAAATAGTAGCAAAAATTTCCATTAAGTCCTTCTCTTCTTTCGATGAAGTGATAGGAAGGTTAGGTCCTCCAGTGGAGAAATCGAATGCTTTTGCTTGTGCCAAACTAGGCTTAGGCTTGGAAACAGAAAAGAAACGCAAACACGAAATACCACCTCGGAACAAAGCTCTCAAGACATTGACTTCCTCATAGGAGCGAAGCTTTGCCGAGTCATTCCATTTCTCATAATTAACTGTTTGTTCTGATGTTTTTGGGTCGGAGGAAGTTGGTTGTGGCGGCACTGGAGGGTTACAACTCTTTAATCCAAAGATGACAGATTTGAGGAAAGTCATGAGTGTTCTGAAAAGATAACGAGCATCCTTGAGAAGATCCGATGTCGAAGCATTCTGTGAGGATGTTATTGGAGAGAAGGACTCTATGTTGAAAAGATCAATGAAAGTTTCGTCTTCTGTGGTTTCATTGTGATCTACAGTATCAGTAGTAGATTTGTCACTACTACCATTAATTGCAGCAATGGTCCCTACATCAGAACCATTCGACTTCTCACCATGGCCTAAGTCCATGTCTACATCGACGATTTCATTCTTCACGTCTCCTTCTTTGTCAAGATCCTCGATTGCCTCCTCAATTCTTGATGAATATCTGGCGATGGCTTTTTTTGCCTCGACTTCCTTTATTCCTCTCTTCTTTTCAAATTCATTATGTTTGCTGATGATATATTCGTATTTTCTGTTCAAGCTTTCAAAGCGCTTGGCATAAGAATCAATTATAATCATAAACAATTGGCGTCCTTCCAACTTATTAGGAAGTTTCATAATGCGGTCTACAAGGTTCAAGAGCAACTTTGCACTCATTATCTGTACTGTTAAAGCCAAGGAATCATCCTTCAAAAGATCACAGTAAATGATTACAGTCAGCCAGATTTGTTTTGGAGTGAGTTCGTTTCTAACATTGTGGATGAAATCGGCCACTGTGGAATAAGCCAATGGTCTCAATGTTTCAAAAGATGTTAACCCATCACCTATGAGGATCTTTTCATCAAACAAAAGTTCGATTTTTGGAATGAATTGGGTTCTGAATGGGGTGGAAAGGATATGTCTGGTAGCGTGCAACAACTCTTTACGTGCTACGGAAAGCTCAGCTGGACAATCTTGAAGAAGTCTAAGGATAACGTCCGGTACGACCTTTGACTGTTCTGGTGTTAAGTGTTGATTTGCATATGCTCTGATAAAGACATAGGCCAAGAACGATGCGGCCTTCACTTGACCAAGTATGAAATCGCTGTATGCTTGTCTATTGCGGATATTTGGTGAAATTGATGTGGTTACATTATTGTTGGCTGAACCTTCTTCTCTGTACTCTTTTTGTTCGTCTACTTGCAACATGAGTATCTCTATTATTTTGGGAAGGAATTCGGGAAGTGATGTCTGGACAAGGGTCTTGTACGAGGAGTAGAGTGACACCATTGTGATTGGGCACTCGGCGAGTGTTTTAAAGGAAAACATTGCCTTATTGAGTGTCTTAGCGGAGTTTTCATCTAATGCTGGGGACATTTCGCGTGTCAGAGAGTCATCATTATTCGAGCTTGTCGCGTTGTCAGTATTGGAAGTTGACGTGTTATTGTTGTTTCCACTGTTGAACACGTCCTGGACGGTCTGGGGCATATTGCCGTAAATAGTGCTGATGATCTCGACAAAGGGCTGGACTTTCTCGCCCAATTGAGCCTTGTAAGCCTTGTGCAAGCTGGTAATGATCTTCATACATAGCACTCCATTGTCCTCGTTTTCGTCGACCAAGATCGCCGTCAAGGCGTCGAGGATATCGCCAGCGAACGGTTGGAACGTCTCGTTCATAATGGATCTATGAAGTATCTCCAAGATGGAGTTTCTGAGCTTGTGTTCTGGTGACGACGAGATGAACAGGATGGGTACATCGTGGAGGTTTTTGATGAATATCGGCACCAAGTGGGTTAGAAAGTATTCGTATTCGGCGGCTCCGTTGAACGTCTCGATCATATCAAGTAACTCGGAGAGCACTGAGTGTGCAGCACGGTAGTCTCCACCATCGTCGTTGAGTCTGACGACGAAGGCGTCTAGCTGGGCAGAGTACGACATCGTGGGGTCGCTCGGGGCTTCTTGTCAGCTCGATTTCGGCTCCGATACCTGCTGTGAATCAGGATTGATGCGGTTACTTCAACTGGTTGTAAAACTATTTCTAACTCGTTTTAACTGTTAACCGCTTTGTTTTTGGCACTTTTTTCAGAGGAGCGAAAAAAAGTGGAAATGGAAAACGCCAAATTCTTGTGTAAGTCACGTGGAAAGAGCGTGATAGTCATGTGACGAGAGTGCAGGTTGCAGAGTGGTATTAAGGGTGTAACAGAAGTGGAGTACAGAGGAGGTGGTGTAACAGAAGACGTGATGTGTAGTAGGATGGCATTTTCGGTGGTATGAGATTGTAGAAAGAGAGATCGATCGGACTGGGTTTGGCCCTCTCGTTCGAATTTTTCATGTCTGGGGTCGGCTCTTACTCGATTCTTCATTGTAGTCTTCAGGTGTTGTCTGCAAATAATGTATGGTAGCGCCGAATGGGTGCAAATGTGGGTGGAGTTTTAGGCAGTTGGGTGAAGAGTCGATAGTGTGGTTATTTTGACTTGGTACGGCAATATATATGCCACTACAAAATTTTGGTCAGGCAGTTTCTTTGGGGTATGTTTGGTATCACACATTCGTCGTTGTAGATATTGTGTACTTAAGAGAATGATTTGTTTCTAAGTGTGTATGGTAGCGCTAAATGGGTGCAAATGTTTTAAATGAATATGGTCGACGTGGGAGTCTAACTTCAATCGCCGTGTTCTCCCACATTCTCGGGAACATAACATAATAACTAACAACTCACTTACGGCTTGAAAGGATTGGCCCCGTTCGTGCCAAAATAACATCTTTTATAAACAAATCTTAAAAATTTAACAAAATTCTCTAATATTTAGAAAAGCTTAATTAAAATCTAAATCTAGATAATCCAATATTACCACCCCAATTTCATATACAAATGCTTTAATAAACTCTTACACGAATGCCCACCACAGTCAGCACTTCTGCCCAATATTTCTAGCCTTGGCCTTGGTGTCTCCAAACACCTCCACAATACAAATTAGCGTAACTACCAACTGAAACGTGAAGGCAACCCACGAAATAGCAGATGCCCTCGTCCCAATAGAAGCAACAATCACACCCATGGCACTATCATCCACAATTCTCAGAGTAGTATAAACAGATTCATGTTGCAACATAGCTCCTAGACCCCACAATAACGAAGTGCCCAAAGCAAGGACACAGGCCCAAATATGCATCATTGGTTTGCCAGGCAACAAGGGAATCGAACAATAAGATAAGGTGATTAACAACACCAAGTCCATTATAATGGAAGCCATTAGGATTCTTGGGTGACATATTTTGTTAAATGATTTTGCCAACTTCACAAGATCGAGTTGAGGTGTTTCAACTTTGGCTATAGTAGGGATGATAGACACACCAGAAACGTTTGAAAACGTATCTAAAGTATTAAAAGTGGTACACGACAAGTTGTCTGAAACCTTCACACACACGCCCATGTATCCCACCGTAATAGTCATAGTAGCTAAGTTTGTTGAAGAGTTGCTGCTTTTGTACGCAGCATTTACGTTTGCAAATAGGGGAGACGTCTGGTTGTATTCCAACTTCGTGAGATACACATTCGAGTACTGCTTGGAAGAGTCCACACAGCCAATCAACAAGAAACTTAGCAAAAACCCATTGATGAAAAGCAACACTATTGGGAATAACTTAATGATTTTCTTCAAGATAATAAAAATCATGACTAAAATGAATTCCAACTTTCTAATGCGAATTCTATACCTGAGGAAAAGCAGTTTTTCATAAATGTACTCAATTACAACGAGCAGCGGTCCTTACTTCCTTATTATATATCATGTTGCCCACACCCACCCTCAAGTTTCAGGTGGTTCTTGCCAAGGCAGGTTTCATGAATTTGGCTGTGAAACACATTTGTTGCAACCATTTTTAATATACACACTACGCATTTTGCAACTATTTGATTTGCTATCTATGGGATAGTTCTGTTATGTCAGAGACGCTAGAGACCTATCGTTCAGTATATTAGCACTCGTAGTTTAATTATATCACAGACTTTACCCAATGCCGGAGAATTATTTAGCGGGTCCATGCCTGTTAACCGAAGTCATAAATAAATAGTAATATATATAGAAAGTGTGGCCCCACATCGGACCTCTAATAGCCAAAAGCCTTCTTCAAGAAAAAGTACAACAATCTAAGCAATAACAATGCAGCGATCACTGTGGAGAATGGGACGACGATCTCTAGGGCGTTTCTAAGCTTGAAGTCGGCCTCCACAGTGTGCTTGGCGTGAGCCTCGTTCGATGGATTCTTGGGATCCAAGAATTTGCCGTGCTTGTAGAACGAATCCATCAATTCGTCTTTCTCGTACCACACCTTAAGTAACCAGGCTTCAAACTTTTGCATATCCTCTTCTTTGGCGTCGTCGACATCTTCAGTTTCCTCTCCAAGTGGAATATCCGAGATCTTGAAACCCCTAATATGGTAGCTAACCTTAGAAGGACCGTATCCAAGGAAATACATTCTCTTCAAAGAGTACTCTTCTTCACCGATCTGGCCCGCTACTAAACCTGAGTATCCAGTGGTCACATCATATACTACTTCGACAGTATTACGTAACTTCCTCAAAACCAAGAACAACCCACGTACTCTTGGCAACAAAACATGTCTCAAAGCAGGCAACTTCTTTGAAGCGGTGTATTCGTTGGACTTGCCCCTTGTTCTAATTGAAGGAACCGTTCCCTCTGGATATAATACAAGGAGGTATGGCCATACTTGCTTACTGATAGTACCCTCCGGCCAATGGTGGATCTCGCTTTCGTCCACAGATGTGTTAAGTGATGCCACATGCTTGACTCCGTTGGCAGGTCCCACGCCTCTGGCATTAGCATCGATAGCCAACAACTGGTTGGTAAGCTTGATCTTGTCCTTTTCCCACTTTCTGGACAAGAACATGAAGTTGTAGTTTTTCATTCCGTAGCCCAAGAGCGGCACTTTTGACATGTCCTTGAGGATCACAAATAAGGAATCTGCTAGACGCGACGAATACGCTAAAAACCAAATGAATAACCAATCGGTATAGATTTGGTGATTCGATATCAACACACTGTTTGGAGACAACGAACTCATCAAGTTTCCAACGGAATCGACTCTGAACGAGTCCGAGCTGGGCAATGTCGTGGGATCATAGGTAACAGACAACTTACACGGACTGACAATCTTCGACACGAATGTGATCAACTGCAAGAAGTGTTGTTTGGTTAAGCTGATAGCAGCCTGTTTCTGTACCGGATTGTGACGGAATACGGTTACACCCACGATTTGGGTGAAGACGATGGCCAACACGCCAATTATGAAGAAGGGGGCGATGAATGCGGTTCTCAATGCTGATACTAGCCACGAATGGCGAAGTTCCGAGGCCATTTTGGTATATTTTTGTCTACTTCTTGTTAGCAATCACGACGGCAAAACACTCGATGCTATGCTCTACAGTAAGTGCTAACAACGGCTATAAAGCGAGATGCGATCTGGTGATACAGTCAGGATAACTCTGGTTGTTCCGGCTTGTTTCTGGCCAATTGGGCAAATCTCGATTTCTATGACCTAAACCTAGATCCTGGCTTCCATCCAAACCTCTGAAGAACAAATACGCTTCAAAACAACCACCTTTCTTCATTTATAACAAAGGCTTAATTAGTGATTTTGGCTGACCGCAGATTGTTGGCTATATGGCAGCGCCTGCACAGAGGACGGGTGGAGGTTAGTGGAGTTAACTCCGTGGTGGGAGGCCAAGGAACAAGCTCGGTTTTATGTTGGACGCTCATTGAAACCTGGGACTAAGCGGTCATCGGCCTTTCTCGTCACCTCTGCGATAACAGCGATTGACATGAAAATCCTGACCCAATACCTCACTTCCTTCACTCGATTATACGAACCTTCTCTCTATTGTAGCTCCGGTATGCGGCGGCAACCGAAACCCCAATGCCTGCAGATTGGTTTACGACCGTCGGTGGTATTCTGTCACGTGATATAAACACGTGATATGTCAAAAAATCGCAGACTCGGAGTTATTGATGGGCTTGGCCGTAGGAGGAGGAAGTTTTAGTTTGACGGGGTTGCAGAAGACTGTCGGCCCGTTTAAGGGAGTGCTTGTACGATGGTTATCCCCTCTTTGGATCCTCCTGTCAAAAGGCATACGCTAGAGTATGCATTGGAAGATGCCTCCTCTGTCTATACCTTGCATTCGTTTCATACCCAAATATTGGTCAAGTCAATTGTCTTCTTTCTATCAACGATCCATCCCCTTCTTCTGCGGTGCCAACCAACATTTCTATTATAGCCCCAGCATCGGCCAATTTCTCACCCTTCTATTTTCCGCCGTTTCCCCAACTAATCTGGACCGAGCTACTACCCACACACGGACGGCATATCCGATATCATCACGTGACCTGTCATTGATACATCAGATATGACGTAGTATTCTAGTACACGATATGGTGGCTATAAACGGCTAGAAACCAGGTCAGGCAACACTTCAACTTCTCCAAGCCTTTCAGCTTCCCACAAACCCATCATAAACAACCGCCATACGTTCTTTTTCCACCAGTCCACTCCAAATCTTGCACTTCCGTGAGGATTCCGCTAAGGTTCATGGAAGTAGACGTCGCCTTTTTTCCCTAATCAGGAAAGCGCAATAGCCCGTTTCGAGCCTTAATGCCGGCACGACAACGGATATCAATTGTTACTCAAATTTTTCCTAAAACCAGTAAGGTTCTCTACTATTTTGCTTTGTTGGATAGCCTTAAGGTTTTTAGTGACCGTAGCAATTTCAGTATTTAGCTCTCAGAACTGTTGATTTGAATGCTAACGTTCTTGTCTTGAAAAATTTCCGGATTTGCTTGTGAAAAACTCATTTTTCACCATGACTAGCACTACGCCTAGTGATACCCCGATGCCGTCAGAAGTCGTCAGTCCACCTGGCGGTGTAGATCACACCTCAGACTCGATGTCGTTGGCGTCGACGCTGTCGATCGATTCCCACGATTTGGAAGCTCATCCTGTAGCAAGACACCACGAAGACGAACACAAGGTCGATCAGAAGCATACAGAACCCATTGACAATGAGCATGAAGCCACACCACAGTCGCCAGCAGCACAAGTAAGTCGTACCAGAACGACAACTTCTATGAAGACAAACAGAGTTGCTGCCAAAGATAAAAGAGGCATTTTGGCCCAAGTAGTGATACTTCCAGAATACGAAGATGCCAGAGACTATCCTGACAAGATCAAATACATAATCGTAGCGATTATCGCTATGGCCTCTATTACAGGACCCATGGGTACCTCAATTATGTTGCCGGCCATTGACGATATTGTGAGTGATTTGAATACGACAGTATCTATGGTTAATGTATCTGTTGGTATATATCTTTTGTCCTTGGGTGTATTTCCATTATGGTGGTCTGCCTTTAGTGAGAAGTTTGGAAGAAGAAGCGTGTACTTCGTTTCCTTTAGTATGTTCGTTGGTTTCTCCATTGGAACAGCCTTGGCTCCAAGTATTGGTTCTCTAATCGTACTTAGAGTACTCCAGGGTGGCTGTTCAGCATCTGTTCAAGCCGTTGGTGCTGGAACAATCGCAGACTTGTTCACTCCTCAAACAAGAGGTAGAGCTATGGGTTACTACTATTTGGGACCTTTAATGGGTCCGTTTTTGGCTCCAATATTGGGTGGTGCTGTGGCAGAAGCGTGGGGCTGGAGAGCAACTCAATGGTTGCTTGTGATTGTTTCTGGTATCAATACTGTATTGATTGTGTTTGGTTTGCCTGAAACGTTGAGAAAGAGCGATAGCTTGGCCAACATCCGTGCGATGCTTGGAATCGATACTACAGGCACAGAAAAGTCTGGATCTGAGGAAGACGACTATCCCATTGGCGATGAGGAACTTCAACGTTTGGCAACGACTTTATCTAGAATCAGCACCAGAAATACAGCACCAATTGCAGAAGATGAGGGGCTTGTTGTTGATCCAGTCATGCCAGTGCTATCCAGATATTCAACAAATAAAACATCATATTCCAGAAAAGTGGCACAGGAGATGGTTGATGAAGGCTTAAGAAGATCTTTGACTCATATTGCAAGTCCTGGTTCTCTCCATGATGAAGAGACTAAATCAAGCAGATTTAAAAAAAATTTATACGACTGTACCATCAGGCCATTACATTCCTTGGTGCTATTGAAACATCCTCCTGTGGCTCTAGTAATTTCATATTCAGCTATTAGTTTCGCTGTTATCTATTTCTTCAACATGACAATCTCCTATGCATATGCAAGAGAACCATATGAGTTTTCCAGTGTTATTATCGGATTGATGTATATCCCTAACTCCCTTACATACGTTATAGCCTCGCTCATTGGAGGTAGATGGAATGACTACTTATTGAAGAAGTACGCCCAAACCCATAATGGTGAGTTAGCACCAGAATCTAGAATCTCTTGGAATGTTGTCACTGCCGTTGCCCTTTTCCCAGCAGCATGTCTCATCTTTGGATGGACATTGAAGTATGGTGAATTCTGGTTCGTTCCCTTGGTAGGAACAGGTATCTTCGGTTTCGCCTCCATGTTGCTTATTGGTGCAACTGTCACTTACTTGGTTGATACCTTGCCAGGTAAGGGTGCAACTGGCGTTGCCTTGAACAACTTGATCAGACAAATCTTAGCCGCAGTAGCTACCTTCGTGGTCGAGCCCCTTTTAAGAGCTATTGGTCCCGGTATTCTCTTCTCGATTCTTACTGGAGTCATAACGGTTTCTGCCGTGACGCTTGTAGTCTTGAAAAGACAAGGTCCATACTTCAGAGAACATTACGATTTAGGAAAGTTGTACGATCAACTTTGAAACCATTGCATTAAACACATCATACAAATTATTTATTGACATATATTATTATATAGTTGACTTTCGGGATTAATAACGTTTCATTTATTCTAGGCTAATATTTATTTGTACAAATAGCGATAGGATAATTCTATTACTGTCTGCTCTCCTGAAGAGAAAGAATCTCTTCAAAAACAAAGTCCACATTGACACCAACCGCCTTAAGCTCGTCTAACTGCGGTATTATAACTCCAAGTAAGTCGTCGTACAATCTAGGATCCTTTACCTTGTAAACAGTCTTATCCAATTCAGGATCGGAACCAGTGGCAGTAAGAAGTGTACCGTAAAGATGCTTCTTCAACTCAGAAACAAGCTTTGTGATCTCCTCAACACACCAGTTAATGAGCCCACTTGAATCAACGTTTCCATCCTTGTGCTTCTTTAAAATTGCACTGATTCTTTTGTTATATACGATGACAGCTCTTTTAATAATAGATATATGAATGACCACCAAATTAGAAAGGTAGTTGACCACGTCAATCTTGGTAGATCCTTGTACACCAACAATCAAGCGGGATACAGTACTTGCCAAATGACTCGACATGGCTGATAAATATGACTCTACACCTTTGTCCAATTGGTTAAAACTTTCAAAATAGGTGATGATGCTCTCAATCTTGTCGTCCGTCAACTTTGCTATATTGTGCTGTAAATCAAAAACAAGTGATTTCTGGACATTTTCTTTTCTGTGGCTCAACTTCAATTTTGTAACATCTATAAGCAACAATTCGTCACTTATATCATTCGCGTTACCCTTGTTACGAATAAGTGTTGTTTCTATAGCCCTCAACTTACCTTCAATGTGTGCGATGAGCCCAACCGCCAGTGCATACTGATTGTGTGATATTTCAATATCCACATCATCTAGTCTGCTTTCTAATTGCTTAATGTCATTGAAGAAGTGGCCCTTCTCGGTACCTAGCTTGTAGGGCCCGAAATCATTAGATCTATTTCTAGAATGTACCCGGGCTGAGATGTCCTGTAAAACAATCTCAGCACTACCTCTATGTGACCCACTTAATCTCTTTCCAGTTTCATCTACGATACTCTCATAAACACCCGAGTTTCTTAATGACTCTCTCAACTGCTTCTTCTCCTCTTTACTATCGGAAGCATCTGGTGTAATGGAAGAACGTCCCGCATTCATGAGTCTATCCTTCTGAACAAGCTCGTTTTTACCCTTATTAAATGCTTCTGTTATTTTTAAATAGTGATCATATCTATCCGTCTGGTATACGTAGCTCAATGACTTGGACTTGATGTTGATTAGATACACCTTGGTATCATCTTGTCTGTGTAATGTGCTAGGTGCACGAATTTCTGAGAGCTGAACCTGGTTCAAGGGCCAACACTGAATAGCTTGAAGTCTAGACTTACTACCTCCTCCATCTTGTAAGGCTTTCTTACCAGCTATTAAGAGTAAGTCATTCAATACGAATAAATGGGCAAGGTGGGTTGGTTTCCAAGTTCCTACATTAACTTCCTGCCATCTTCCACTTTCAGCCAAGACATGTCTTCCTGGCAATGCCTGGACGAATTTAGAAGCACCTTCGACGTGCTTGAAAAGAGATTGCAACTCAGTTACCCACATTTTCTCCAAGACCAAAATAGAAGAACGATCACGTCTTTTATTCAACGGTACTGTCAACAGTTTTACGGGAAATTGAGTCTGGTGCTGGGGTTCTAATTCCAAATCTAATCTTCTCTGAGCAGTGTCTTTAAAATAATCCAACACCTCGTACAATTCCTTTGTTGAAACACGTAACTGGAGGAGCTCGTCCTGAGTGTCTTTAAGATCGTTTGTCAAGAGCAAAATGTTCTTCTGGTTCTGGTTTATGTTCTCCTTTATATCTCTGGTGATGATGGCCTTCTGTTTGGTTAACAATTTGAAGTAATCGTCTATATCTGCGGCCGAACCATTGGCCAAGTCGTTAAAGATCTTTCCTTCGATATTGAGCTCGTGGTCTCTGTCGTCCAGGACGGCTGCAGAGTCCTTCATATCCAATTTTGGCAAACTAGGAAGCGGAGGAGCCTTTTTAAAGTCGATTGGCGGTGCATTCTGTGAGAAAGACTTACCGTTGGCGTGTGCTACGGCGGAGGCATGAATACTGAGTCTTCTGGTATGTTTTCTAGAAGTATTGGAAGCACCGTATGGGTTTGGAATGGAAAGCATATTGTTGTTGATATCGTAAGCGCCGTTATTGCCACTGCTGCCATAATTATTGCCGGTGTTATTGGTATTATAGACATTGTTATTATTGTTGCTGTCACCAGTACGTGTACTCGAGCTAGCTCTAGCATACGGATTATCCGACTTGGCGGCAGTCTGAGGCTGCCAGGCAGCTCTGCTCTTTCTGTGAGCCGCTTTTGATTCAAAATCCATTGCGATAGGTCGGAGCGACTAGCTGAACTAGGATTTCACTGGATCCGATTCGCTGCTTCTGTGTGGGTTTAGAGATCAAAGGATCAAAAAGATGGAATCTCAATACTGCCAAATATGAAATACGATTGTTGTCTCTTTGGACAGACGGTGAACAGTGGGGATTTTGGGTCTTGACCAGGGTGAAAAGCACAGATTGATGGTCCAATGACTAGCAGATGTCGGTATACGCTTCGACACGAGCAAAAGGATCGATATTGCCACACAATTTCACGTAACACCTATGCTTACAGAAAAGAACAACGACTGTCTATCACTATTGAGTACTGCTAATTGTTAACTATGGGTGTTGTTTGTGGAGAGTGTGCACGACCTGGACTGCAGGAAACATACGGTTGGCTTATGTAAGGAAAGAGCAGACCCTCCTAGTGGTAAGTGGTTCCAATTGGTCTTGGAGTTTGGAGGGAAGTTGAATGTGGAGTAGGGTGCATGGAATGATATCGTCTGGCTGGGAGGGTTACAGGAGGTTTGCAATTTTGTGGGTTTTCAACAGTTGCAAAATATGAATTCAAGGGTCTATAGTGCTGAAAAGTTCCGAAGGCTGCGAATTTTGTGGCATGTAAGCATAGAAATTAGGAACAGTGCTTCTAGTTGTTATTTTAGGGTATTACTAGACTCTTTACCGTTTGAAGCATTCCTCAGAATCACAAAGGGTCTAGTATATCGGTGAGTTTAAATTGGCGTTGAATATGTCGAAGGTGATTGTTCCTATCAGCAGTCCTGCATTGGTCGTTAGCCAGCCTTTGCCATGGAAACTGACAGATCCAGGCATAGCTAGCGTTTTGTGCCAGTAGGGTGCCGATATTCATTAAAGTCGTGGGGTCAGAGGGGTTCTTTGATAGTGGGACGAATACGAATTGGAAACTATTGCTTATTCGACCGGCCCCTTTCTCATCAGTGGTAAGTAGATCGAGTATATGTCGCGCTACCATATGACAATGACCATCAAACTGCAGTATAACATTATGAGATGTAGAGCACAATATATGACAGACTATAGAACAGCACAGTAATATGCTAACATACTCATAACAGACATACTATAATAACACACTAATATGTTAATACACATACACAAGCAGAGACCATCATACAGTTAATAGTTACGCATAACACATATAACATGTATATCATGTACCATATATCATATATCACATATAACGCATATTACGCAGTAAGCCATAGCGTAATTCATAAGCAGAAACTATCATATAATAAGTAATTGAACAGACTCATATAGTAAAAATTTATGTGTATCACACATATAACATATAACACAAATAGCACAAATAATATTTATCAAATAACATATACAACATATATAACAT
>JAJMAO010000106.1:0-54586 GCA_030572575.1 Scheffersomyces insectosa
TGACTTCGGCGTCAGCTTAAATCCTTAGTGAACGAATTATTGTTAAGGGGGGTGCGAATTTTGGTTGGAAAATACTGTACACCAGCGTGATCTCCCGATCTACGGCAGTGATTTGGTGGGTGAAATCTACGACCAAAATGATAACCATAAACGAGGTTGAATCGTGCATTGAAAAAGTTTGAATGTCTCGGCTCTTGTTCCTAGAGGAAAATTTGCCCCTTGCTTCCGATCTTCCAAAGTATGGATGTTAAACCCCAGCGCTCGGGATGGGGTGACACAACTTTCCATGGGTATTCGCCCGCGCGCTCCAGTTGCTGCTTGAAGTCTATTTCATTGTTTATGCTCCTAGCTTGAATGTGTCTCGGAGATCGTCGCTCTAGATATTTTCGAGTAGGGCGCCTTAGACTCACCGTCATTTGCCTTATTCTTGTATACTGTTTGGGATCGAGTTGGTGCTCCTTGGCAACCCACCTTTAGCCACGACGGGTTATGATTCGATTGGTTCCCCAGGTCTGCCGAGTCACTGATGTAAGGAGCATTGTATGCAGTGGTGATGACATACAAGGTTTAGAGGTAGGTGAAACTAGCAAGCCTGGTGGGATTAAGCACCGTTGGCCACAAGTCTTCGTGTGTGCACGATCCAAGGAATCTGCTCTCGTAATTGTAATTATGTGAGGTAAGGGCCTATTACAGCATTGGGTCGGACGTGATCGGTGTACTAGCAGTAGCATGCAGTGGTACATATGGCTTTGTAATTAGTAACACAGTGATGCCAGTCAAGAGTATGTTTCAGAATATCCAGTTTGAAACCAAAGCTCAGCAGGGCCTCGCTTCGATGACGAGTGGCAATACACCAAATTAGCGTGGTATTACATCATTAATAGAATTTTTGAATTCCGTGCTCTTCCTTCCCATTGCTCGGTTCCAGCGCCCCCTACATTAACACACATACTGGACTGGTAGCATTTGCAGCCTTTTCACACGACATCAACTCTGATACCAGTAGTGACACACTCAAACGTGTGGTTCACTCTTTCTCCTTCCTCTGCTTTCACACTTTCACATAAGCTACTCTCCCTGGTTCATGACCCTATCCTTACCTCTCTGCAAGGTGCCTTGTATCTTGTCCCGCTAGCCCCTTGCCCTCCCCATATCTCCATCGCACTTTTGTGTCCTTCACCAGAGCAGTCTCCGTACGGAGAAAAAAGACGAGATCACCACTTTTTTATCCCTTATCTTAGTCTCCCTATAAGGTTAGTAGTATTTGTTTCTTGTCGACCATTATTAGTAACGAGCTGGTTTTAGTTACTACGATATTGTCATCTCACACGAAGTCTGAATTTACGACCCATTGATTCAATTCTATTCCCGCATCCTCTTGTTTTCGCCCTAGCGCTTGTCTCTTTTCCCCTCCCCCACACTTAGCTAATCACCTACCACAGCGCTTGATTCTCGTCTGCCATGCTTCTGAGACAGCTCATCTTCAGACAATCAAGGCAGAAAGCATTGTGCTACAAGAGCCGTGGCTGGACCACTGCTTCGGTTGTAGCCATCAAGCTAGTCCGAGTTCCCGTGCAATATTCTGTGCAGCAGCCATTTAAGGGGTTTGCGACATCTCTGTTCGATAAGGACATTGACTACGATATCGACTTGATTTCGTTGACAAAAACACCCAAAAAGTCACTTTCTGACCACAAAAGGTTCTCCTTTGAAACTGTAGTCACTCTCAAGGGGCCGCAAGCCGACACCGAAATCATCAGAGAGGCCATTAGGGATATCAAACAGAAGGAAGACGCGACTTCAGACGGTGCACCTAACGAACCATTGGAGTACAGAAAGTACCGCAATGAGGACCCCAAAGGCTATTTGGAATTTGCTGAACGGTATTTCACCGAATTAGAGGTTTTCTTGACCTTCATCCAAAAATCGTACGGTGGCAAGATTCGTAGTTTTGATCAGTTGACCCTGATTGAGGTGATGAACTCGCTTTACATTTTCAAGAACTACTATCTGAACAACAAGATCAATGTAATTAATAAGTACAACTACATCACGTACAATTATATGTTTGAGCGCTTGTTGAGATATCTCAACGAAGATCCGGCGTTTCCACAGTTGCTTAGTAAACTGTTGATTCCAAAAGTTCAAAATAAGTTGGTCCTCGTAGACTTGTACAAGCATGGAATTGGCAATTTCCTAAACGAGTTGAACTCATTGAACAAAGAGTTCAACTTTCTGGACTTGGGTCTGTTGGCTCAGTTACTGGCTGAGATCAAGAAGACCTTGGACCAGTTCGACCAATTCGTGAAGACCTATTCCGTTGTTGATGGAAACTTTTTCAAGATATTGATCCAAATCAATAGATATAAGTCTTTAAATGCCATATTGGGCACTTATCCGGAGTTGACGATTAGCCATTTGCTTATGATCCTCAATGATAAGCAGTCATTGGAAATTAATGGTCGTATCAAGGAGTTATCCGGAGAACAAGCTCAAGTTACTAGCTTAGTTGAATCAACACTTCCTTATTTGGACTTGCTTGTGGCTACGAAAGAGATCGAGGCTAGCGATTCTTTCCTAAGTTTAGCTCCTCAATTATTTGAGAAGTCCAAGAGCGATGACCCTATTGTCAGCCAGGCAGCCACAAACGTGTTGAATAGGTTCTTGTCGCTTTTCAATAACGGGTTTCTCACTGTAGATGAGTCTTCTCATTTCTTAGTTCGTGCTAACGGAAAGATAATTGATGGGAAGCCATACAGTTTAGAAGATCCTATTCACAATTACGAGCTCGCTCAAATATGGGCCCTAGATTTCCCATTTGGCCTCTTGAAGTTAATTACACTTGAATCATTTCAAGGTTTAACGAAGGATCAGATTTTGAAAACAGCCAAACAAGATTTAAATGAGGAACAGTACTCGGAGTTTGAATCCTCTATCAAATCATTGGTCGATCTTATTCCCTGGACTGATTTCTCAATCTTAGAAACCATTTTATATGACGACCAGTTTAGGACCTGGATGTATACCAGAGAGGCTCCTTCTTCCTCTACATACTCTGCAGCCAGTGATGTTCAGACAGAGCAGAGTACAGTAACAGAGATCTCATACGCTGAAATTCCGGATGATTTGGAGCTAGACCAATTTGTTGACGAACTAACTATCTTCAGAGACGATATATTGAAAGGGCATTTCAAGCAGTTCACCAGCTCAGATATTCTTTGTAGTTTAGAATATCATATTAATGAGGTATACATAGAGGGAGAATGTCCATCCTCGCATCGTATGAACAAGAAGAATGTCTTTCAGTTCATAAGGTTGCAGAAGAGGTTAGAAAGACTCTTCGAGCTTAATTATGGACACTCTGAAGCTTTGGATGTGTTGATTGCCTCTAATAAAAAGTTTGTGCCTTTGGAAACACCAAAGTCGTACGTCCATCTCCCAGAAGATTTGGAACTTCACAAATTTGCCTCCGAATTAGAGATTTTCAGGAATGACGAATTGAAGAAGCCATTTAAAGATTCCACAGTTGAAGAAATTAACAGCTTGTTAGATTCAAGAATAGATGAGATCTACCACGACTTACCTAACTCCAATCCGGGATCCAGATTTGGCAAGGAGAATGTATACGAATTTATGAGATTAAGTAAACGCTTGACTCGTTTATTTAACATTAATGGTGGTCACACAGAGGTATTGGACACTTTAATTCACAACCAGAATGTTTTTGACGATATGGAGATGAAAATTGCAGCTAAAAAGAAGGAAGTTGAAGCAGCCCCTTACGTGCAAATTCCTGATGATATGGAGTTGCACAAGTTTTCTAAGGAGTTAGAAATCTTGAGAACAGACGAATTGAAGAAGGCATTCAGCGAGTCAAGCGTTGATGAAATCAATTCTCTATTAGATTGGAGAATTAACGAAATTGTCAACAATTTGCCAAATTCAAACCCAAGCTCCAGATTGAATGAACTGAATGTTTTCGAGTTTATCAGGTTGAGTAAGCGCTTGGCACGTTTATTCGAGATAAACGGTGGATATACCAATACTTTGGACAGTTTGATTCACAGCCAAAATGTTTTTGAGCAATTTGAAAATGAAGTCTTACCCAAGAAGAAGGACGAAAAAGAAAATAGCGCCTACAAACAAATTCCAGAAGATTTCTTCTTAGAAGAATACATTGTCGAGTTGATTCAATTGAAAGAGGAGCTTGGGATTGAAAATTTTGCAACCATCTCGAGTACTGAAGTACTTAAGAAATTGCATGAATTATCGAATGGGGATGGAAGTGTCTCTAGGAAAATTATTTGGGGCAAATTGTTCCGCAACTTATCGTTGTTGTTCAAACATAATCATGACAATGCATTCATTTTGGATAATGTCTTGATTAATGGTGAAGCTTTTGTCAAGTTTGAATCGAGAAAATTGTTTAATGATTTGATTCTGAAGCATGAAAATTCATTGATCGGTCAGAACAGCAAGATTATAAACGACTCATTCAAATATATAGAAGATTTCTTGGTCAAACTGAGTTTGCTAGCAAAGAATGGAATTTGGGAATTATCAGATTCTCAATTCGAACAAGTTTTGCAGGAATATGTGGCAGGTTTAGACAAGAGTTCATACGACTACCCTGTTGTATTGGATTTAATCGAGGACTTGAAGAATTTTAACTCTAAAATTGACTACTACCCAAATTTCTTGCAACAGTTATTCGAAATAAAGTCGAATAATGTCTCAAAGAGATTGAGTGATCTGGACGTTGAAGATATGTACAAGGCATTCATTGAGAATATTGAATATGAGGAGTCAAAAGATCCCGTACTCTCACAAAGGATAATCTGTCCTTCAAAGAAAACCAAAGTTGGTATTCTAGAAGTTTCCAGAAGGGAGTATAAGAATTTCAATGATATTGACGATGACGATAGTGCGGTAACCTCGCTTAAAACGGACTATAACGATTCTGAGAGATTATTGTCATTGTTAGTTAAAAATGAAGATCCAGTTGATTTGGAGTCTAATGAGTTCTTGAAGGGTAAATTTGAAAATGATGACGAAGATGTGATTAGAAAAGCGGTTTCTTCTGCTTTACATGATGTCGATGGTGTGCAAGAATCATTGGATGGTTTAGATGCTGAGACAATAAGGAAGTCATATGGAAAGCGTAGTCCAAAGAGCGTCACTTCTGAAGTACCCGCAATCGATAAAGGTAGAATTGAACACTTCTTACAAAATGCAAAGAAGGAAAAAGATTTGGATCAAGAAAGAAAATTTAGAGAGTCCAAAGCATTTGAATGGAGTAACAGTATGTATAACTCCCACAGATCTTTAGAATCAAACAATTTCTTCGATCCTTTAGATGTTGATTTGGAAAAGGCAACAGAACTACTGCCAATAGTACCAAAGCACCACGAGTATTTGTTATTGGATTTGGAAGGCCAAACGATTCCTTTCCAAAGGGAAAAGGTTACCAAATTACCTGAAGAGGACATATTCAAAATCTTAAATAAATTCAACAAGCATGATTTGAATAGATTCCTCAGGAATTTTAAAAGGTTACAAAGAAAGAACTGGAAGTTAGTTGGTAGCCTGATTGACGGTGATAGGAAGTACTTGATTCTAGCCAGAAACGAGGACAGCAAGAAGAATGTATTCTATAAAAGAATCAAGCTGCTTTTTGCAACCGCAGGAGCAATTCTTCTTACCCTTGCTGGTCTCAATTTGTGGCTTGATGAGAAAATAACCGAAGACACTCCTGCAGCCAAGGATCCAGAAGGACCTACATTCGAGGAACAAATTGTAGCACCACCACTTCCTCCGGTTGTGCAACTTGCCAAGAAAGAGGATACTCCTCGCAAGCCATTCTGGAAGGGACTTTTCTGGAGTAGTAAGGATTAAGCTGCAATAGCGGCTCTTTTTATATGCTTTTTTTTTGGGAATTTTGGCTAATGCTGAGAGTCTCAGCACGGAGCTTACTCGATAGGAAGGGATATGCGAATGAATGGAAACAGATCAACAACTAGTGTTGGTATGGTACGGTTAGCTTATTTTCTTTTTTTCCCGATCTGGTTTTGTCTTGCACCTAGAGTTGCTCTTCATGATTTATACATTTATAGTTCATAACTTAAGCTTGTTTTAATGTAATAAAACGAATTGTTTATAAGATAGGATGGTAGTGAAATATTCGTCGTCCCGTGAATTAGACTGCAAAATTTCTTTCAATACATAGCAGTCGCAAGGTCAGGATAATAGGCTTTTCTGAAATTGTAAAGAAAGTTTGGAATATCTCCCTTGGGACACACTCCCATGGTAGGTATTTGAATAGCGATGAATATAGACATTACACAAATATTTTAGCATCTTCATATTTAAGCTATCGAAGTTATTTTCGAATCCATTTGAAGAAATACCAAAATAAATGCTCGAGACATGCCTACGGGTAAATTCATATCATTTGTTTATTTATGCTCCAGGGGAATACTAATATACATTTATGCAAATTTTGTGATCGTCGCCTACTCCATGGTCTCTACCTTGGTTGGCAACTGCTCCATGTCCTTAGAAACGTGAACAAATTTCATGACAGTAGCACCACCAGTAGTACCATTCCACAACTTCAATCTGTCGACTGTGCCTTTGTCAGTCAAATCAGGAATCTTGAAGCCTGTCAAATAGATCTGCTGGTCATACTTTCTCTTCTCTTCCAAGATTTGTTGCCTATTGGTTTGTGGTCTTCCTGGTCTTCTATCTTTTCTCAACTGCTCTAATTCGTCATCGAATCTTGAAATGAACAATTCAATAAATGACTTAATTTCTGCCAAGGTGAAAGTTTGAACGGACTTGAAGTCATCATCCTCATTTATCAACTTTTGCAAGAAGAAAATGCTAGCCAAGTCATTTTCTTTTTGTTCCAAGGACTTGATCTTCTTTGAAGTGATCTTCTTGTCTCTCAAAGTAGCTCTGTTAAGCTGCTTAAACTTTCTTCCCTTGATATGTATAGAGCCCGTGGACTTCGACAAGTTCTTCGTAACCTTATTCAAGTTATGTGCTAAAGGCATTTCGGCGTATATTGTCTATAAGTCTACAGGTTATAGAGTATGTTACCTATTCTAAGAGATCAACTCATCTCTATAATTTTTTTTGTATTGTAAAGAGATGGTCCTGCATGTTATACTAGTACGATAGTGGAGTAGGAAATATACGATGGTAGGCAATGAATAATTGTCCACTGTTGCTATGTGATGCATAAGAGCTGTTAATGCCTGTTGTCATTGTTGTAGAGTCTCGTTTTGACGGTCAATAATTCCAATTTTGAGTGTTCATCTTCTTCTGGCTGTAATATTGTTGCCCTAGACTCTATCAACGTCAGAATTAAGAATAGGTGCAAAATTGTTATATACAGTGTAGCTGCTTCCTAATCTTAATCCGTAGTAAGGCCCAGTCTCCTAGGATGGTCTTGACTGGGTTTACGAATTTGAGTCATGCTTCTCCAAGAGAAAGCCATGAAAGCCATACTTCAGCGACATGTTGTTTTTGTTTTACATACCTCATGCTATAGCTCTTCTCTCGTTCATTGCAGCATACATTGAGATCTACCAGCATATGCAAACAACAATCACAGCGAGATTCTTGCGCTGCCAAATCTATGGAAAGAAGTAAATTGACAAGTGTATTCCTCTCCTTCTCCCCACTTATTTAACAATCGACCCTTCTCATTCAACTCAAACCCTTTCTAATATCCATCTCCATATCCAATGCCATTTGCATCTCTTACCATCAACACCCAACTCTGTATACACTCATACACGTTAAGGTCGTGTGGCATCCTATTCGACATTAACTATGAGAACAAAAAAATTTTATGGGGACCGAGTAGTCAAGTGCAGCCTATAGTCAGCATAGAACCGACTGTAATCGAAGATCTCAAAGCTAAAATGGTCAAATACACAGAAGAAAGATTATTGGAAATCAAGGAAGAAGCTTATGTTCCACAGCCACAAATTTTGGAGGCATTCAATGCCATGATCGAGGAAGTGAAGGAACATGCCGCTGCTGAGTACGAGAAGCACAAGTCTATCAAATGGAATAATGGAGACACCTACATCGACGAGCGTGGTAACGAGAGACCATACCACCACATGAACAGAAGAAGAGCTTCCAGAACCGGAAACAAGCCAAACTTGAGAAAAAAGAGTGTAGAAAACGTCCAGGTTGACGAAGACGGATGGGCTACTTTGACCAAGCCAAAGAAGTCGTTCGGTGCTGAGGAAGGTGAAGAGGAGAGAAGCAAGTTCAGAGAGTCCTTGAAGGAAGGTGGAAAGGGCGGCGCCGTTAGAGCCAAGCCAAACAATAAGAACTTAGGCTCTTCTAAGGCTGTAGACCCAAGAGATGCTATTGCAGACAAGCAGACTATATCTTTTAATGCCTTTGAAGCTTTGGGTGACGGTGACGATGACGATTCGGATGACGAATAAATGACGTATGAAGAATAGAGAAAGCCCACTATGCAAACATTTATTGTTGATTATTTCCCTGCGGTTGGAGAGTACATTTTGGATGACATTCATATATCGACTGTTTGGGGGGGTGGTAAATAGCACATCAACAGTTTTTTGTAATTATTTTTAGTGTATATTAAAAACATACTTTGTACTGGCAATATCAGATAGCTCGTAGTGACATACCAGAGATAAAGTGTAGAGTATGAATTAACTTAGTCATTATACCAAAACAGTGCACCAGAAAGTTTTAGAGCTACATTACGTACTTGAACAAATGAACAGTATATAAGTCTGATAAATAAGTTATTATAAAAGCAGTCCATATTTTGTTCTTACCATAATAAATACAACAATGCTTCTACAAACAATTGCGGAGCATACTTGGTCTCTAAACTATTATCCGTGCGTCATCCTCAGTGTTCAAGTCATTGAGAATGGCATCCAAATCCGTAAAGGCCATTTGTTTTGAGAGAATCGAGTTCAGAGCTAAATGATTGGAAGTGGAAGTCGACACATTGTCTCCATGAATTGTTGGCTTCTTGAGTCTTTTATGGTCCAACATTAAATCCTTCAAGTCTGACACTCTAGGAGAGTTGAAGTAACGTGGTCCTTCCGAAGTATAGATGGAAGTACTAGTGTACTCGCTTGTGAATGTGCCATTAGGATTAGCAAATCCACTCCTCAAGGAGAAGTTTCTACCATTGAAATGCTGGGTATTGTGCAAGATCTCAGAGTGAATGGAATTGATATCACCTGCGGTTCCCAAACCACGTCCTGTTACATTGTTCTTGAGTGAATCGCTCAACGAAACTACGTCACTATCGGGAGTCGAGCCCGATCCTTGAAATGATTCCGTAAACTTGTTAGGAAAGTTGTTACCACCGCTCAAAGATGAGTTTCTTGGATCACCGTTGTGACGACCATGATGAGTTGTAACACCATCTAATTCTAAAGATTTTGTTGGGTTGATGTGGACAATGGTGAAGTTATTTCCACACACAAAATCATCAAAATCTCTCCTAGTGAAACTATATTTAGCATTCGTATCTACTTCATATTCGTTGTTGTTGTTGATAGCATTGATGCTGGCCGTATTCTTAATAATTTCAAGGTCTGTAGGGGCGGAGTCCAAACCATGGATCCACAACTTGTTTAATTTTCTATATTCAACGTCTTTTAACAACTTTGAAAAGAACTTGGATGTTGTAGCGTAATTTTCCAATTCTTCGGGATATGCATCATCCAATGTCTTCATACAATAGTATGCTACTGTGTGCGCAATAGTATCTCTAAACTTAGCGTTAGGTGGAACATCACTAATGTCATTCAACGGAATCAACCAGTTGTAAAGGAATGGAAAGAAGTTGGTAACGAAGTTAACACCAAGAACTTTCAACATATCCTTCATGACAGTAATTAACGAGAGTACGACTTCAGTGTTTGGAGACTCGTGGAAATTAAAAAACTTGTGCACATAAAGGAGGAAGTGTGAAATGAAGTTGTCTGGATTTGTGATATACTGGTTCACATCAGGGACCAAGTAGTCCTTGGGGTTCTTGTTGAAAGTATCAAGGTTCAACGAGTCAGATGACTGCGTCATTGCATCGAGGCTCTGAACAGGCTTCGAGTCCTTATTATTTTCCTCCGATTGGGAGATCTCATTATTTAAGAATTCGTGGAATACCTTTAAGTATCTAATTTGAATTTCAATGATTTGAGTTGGAGTGAAAACAGTCTTCTTTGAGGTATCTTGGTCGTATTCAGTCTCGGGGGAGATTACCGGTAAACTCATTTCCCAGTGCTCCAATTTTACATGATTTCTATTGATAGAGCTGGACTTCTTCGTCAACATGGAAAAGATTACCAGAATATCACCAAGCAACGTCATTACCAAGTTGTGAATACTATCTCCATTGATGTTTTGTTGAGACTCTTGTACACGGTCCACGAATGAGAATTCCATCGCAGAATCGATTTTGATTAAGATCTCTTGGATCGAGTCAGGTACTTGATCATAGTAATAAATGTGAGAACACAAATTACAGATACAGTTGGAGTATACAGCCAGGAGCTTTTTGACTTGCTCTGGTTTGAAGAAAGACGATTGGTCAAGAATTAAGTTTGATTGCAATGACAATATTTGTTGGATGATATCAGAAACGGATAATCCGATCATGTTCACATCAGAAGATACTAGTCCTAATATATGACTAGCATACTGCATCTGAAGACCATAACCAGGGTTTTTGCTTGTAGCCTCTTGTGAAATAGTGGTCAATCTAGCCAACAAAGTTGCCAAACTGACAAAACGCAACTGAACAGGAATCCATGTTGTACACATCTCCAAGAAAGTGGCACCCCACTTCTGGTCGATCTTCGAATCGTGGTTGTGCTTAACAACAGCCCTCGTAGCAGTGGAAATTTGACCACTCAATGTGGTGTTGAAGAGAGCTTTCAAACTGCTGAATGCTTCTTCAGTAACATCTTCGGGGGATAAGGAATCGTTCTCGAAGTCCTCTTGTATTCTTTTGTCTGCCTGGCCGGTTGTTTTCGACAGAACCACTCTCGATAGTCTATGGTTCTCGGTTTCGACGTTGACGTTGCTTCTCAAACGTGACAATAAGTTTTGCTGACTGCTCTGAGTCTGGATAGTTTTGGTCAAGAAAGGAATTGCAATAGAAATGAACTTGGATCCGATCTTGGCATTATGTCCCAAACAAGGCGAGATATGCTTGATAGCCATAAGTGCAATCATGCGCCATTCCAACTGGTTTGGACCCTGGGCATCCAGGTTCTTAGCACCGGTGCTGATCAAGTCTTGGGACACATTGGTGAACGACTCGACGAAGCCTTGGTCTCCCGAGAACAATCCACCGTCAAGGTGTTGACAGAAAACCCCGTAAGTGGTTACAACACTCTTGCAAAGAGCTAATTCCTTGGTGCCAAGTACCGATGCTAGAATTGAACATACCGATGAGGCAAAGACGTTCAAGTTGTCAGCACATTTCTCGATTAAAGCAGAGATAATTCCCAAGGTCACTTGGAGATTACCTGAACGGTTATGGTTGATATCGGACGCAGTTTTCTCCTCGAGGAATGTTATCACTTTCTCGAGCTTGACTGTTCTGGTGGAAGCATAGTACAAGAGGTATGAAAGCTCTGATGGGTTTGGCTTCTTGTCGGCCCCTTTTCCCGGCGGGTAGCACTGTAGGATGAGCTTTTGGTGCTTGGAGTTGAAGATCCTCATTGGAGTGCCGTTCTGATGGACAAAGCCTGGACTAACAGAGAAACAACTGGATTAAAAAACTACTCTGCTGCAGCTAATTCCTTATGAAAATTCAAACAACAAGGCGATACGCTGAAAACGACAAGAGCAAGAAACACCCTTTGAGGAAATACCGAACTTTGATGGATAAAGAATGAAAAAGACCAGCTTGGTGATGGGTATGGCGGTGATTATGAAGATGACAGGAGGCGGCACTATCCCGATCTTTGAATACGGCGTGTGGGGAACAACGACTATATTTGCACAAGGACTTGCACCAGGGAGATTTAGTTGGAGCACCGGAATGAAATTTGTACCACCGCTGGAGACGTAGGGGAAAGAAGTGGAGAGCCCGCCGAGAGAAGCACGCGCACGAGAAGTTTTGCCTGCGAGGTGAGTGTGATTTTGCGAGTTTGCCGGGCTGGGACGGGGAGCGTGGGGAGAGTCGTCAGAGGAGAGATTGTACGGTGGTGGTAGCGCGGGGTGGGGCATGAGAGGGGAGACAGAGAGTCATGGAAGCAAAGACATGTGGTTCAGGGGAGCAGTATGGCTTGGGCGGAGAGATAAGCAGTGGTCATGGGTGACTTTGACATCGATTTGAAGTATTTGAAGGATTTTGTGGGCTCTTATGTATATTCTTCATAATTGTGTATTGGCCCTAATTTGCATTGTGCTTCCTTCTATTATATTTCTTGCGTGGTTCCAGTAGGATAATTTTTCTGGATGTTCGGCCAGTCGTATTTAGCGAGAAATCACCTGCTCCCACAATGAGCAGGCAGTCAGCGTCCACAGCGATCTCTGGTTGGCAATACAGACCCGTACCTCCTGCTTTGTGTTGTATCCGCAAAACAAGAGATTACGACAATAAATGCGTCACAAAAAATAGGTCAGATGCCAAGGGCTCAGTCTAGCATTCCTAAAGGAGTTACGACGTGAGTCAGTGATGATTGTATTGTAAGAGCTCTATAACTTATCGCTGAATTTTACCGTCAAAGCAAAAGCGAATCAACTTGTACTTGCAGCTTAATGAGTTAGATTTCTTAACCACGCTGTCAAAGTAACTAATGTCTAAATATTAAGTTGATCCCATTTTCGCAGCAATTTGTATGTATGGTAACCATATAGGCCGAAATTGTGCGTTCAATTGTGAACTTCAAATTCAATAAAGCGTCATTCTTCCTTTGATTCCATATATACGAGGACTCTGACGAATATTCTCATACTGTCTCTGACTGGTTCACGAACGTGAGCTCTTTTGAAACTCTTCGTCACAGTGGTTGGGAGACCTTCGTGCAACTACAGTCACGTGCTGTTTTCTCTGTACTTCATCAACACATTATTGCGGTACGGGTTCATTGGCACTATATACAAAAGCATCAAGTCTCTCTCGTATTTACTGTCTTGTATACTGAATTAGTAAACTACACTATACCATAAGTAAGTGATCTGTTAAGAAGAGACAGCTCTCTGTGAAAGATATTAGTAGACATCAAATAAATCCCAATGGCGCCAGTTTATGTCAAGGGTGGTGTCTGGACCAATGTAGAAGATGAGATCCTAAAAGCAGCAGTGTCCAAGTACGGCCTCAACCAATGGTCGAGAGTGGCATCGCTTTTAACCAAAAAGTCTGCAAAACAAGCCAAGGCTCGGTGGAATGAGTGGTTGAACCCAAATATCGACAAGTCGGAGTGGTCCCGTGAAGAGGATGAGAAATTGTTAAGCTTGGCCAAGTTGCTTCCCAACCAGTGGAGAACAATTGCTCCTATGGTCGGAAGAACTGCTACTCACTGTGTAGAAAGGTACCAAAAGTTGCTCGATGATGCTGCCAATGACGGCAGTATAGTTAATGAAGAGACCACAGAATTTGGACTTAGTGGTCCTGGAATAGAGTCATTGCCTGCTTCTGGTGCCTCGAATGTCGGAGAACTTAACATCAATCCGGAAAGTAAGCCTGCCAAGCCAGATGAGGAAGACATGGACGATGAAGAGAGGGAGATGTTGTCAGAAGCACGAGCCAGATTAGCCAACACTCAAGGTAAAAAGGCAAAGAGAAAGGCTAGAGAGCGTATGTTAGAAGAAAGTAAAAGGATCGCATTGTTGCAGAAAAGAAGAGAATTGAAAGCAGCTGGCATAAATGTTGGTTTGGAATCGAAGAATAAAAAGAATAGAAAGGATTTTGATTATAATGCTGATATTCCACATGAACACGCACCGCAGGCCGGTCTCTATGATGTCTCTGAAGAACAACAAAAGAATCAGTATGAGAAGATAGACTTCTCCAAACAGATAGCTAAGGATGGAATGAGTATGCAAGAAGTGGACACCAAACATAAAAAAGAGAAGGAGAGAAGACAGAAAGAGGCGGAAAGTGAATCCAGGAAACATAAACTCGGGTTAGAATCTGCTTTGGAAGTGTTGAACGAACACGAGAAAAGTAATTTAAAAAAGAGAAAGCTAGAATTACCAGAACCGGAGACTTCCGGTACATTTTCAGCTCCATCTATAGAAGATGTGAAAACTAGCGGTGACGCCAAGCTTTTGAAGGGTATATTCAATTTACAAAGAGCAGAAATTGTTGAGGAGAGAGATGAAGATGATAGAGATCAAAGAATATTGAACAGGGCCAAAGAGCTTATTGCAAGTCAGGCGACACAGTCTTCGCTATTAGCGGATGATGAGACCGCTCCACTCACCCAAACATCTGTAACTAAGGATATTTTTAAGAGAAAGCATGTCAAATCTGACTCAGAATTAAAGAAATCGATGCTTCTGTTACTCAAATCGAAATTTGCATCCTTACCGAAGCCTCGTAATAATTCAGGATTGGTGTTACCTAGCTATGAGCCCAATGAAGACACCATAAATCTTGATTTGGAAAAAAATCAAATTGAGGATGATGAACGGGACGTAGACCACGGAGAACGTCTAAGAAACCTCCAAATTTTGCAACAAGTTGAAGAGCAAAAGGCGAAGGGCAGGAGATCGCGAGCCATTCAGCGTGAGCTAACTGTGCCTAACCCTAATAAGTTCAAGAAACTTGAGTTGAAGGCTTTGTCTCCTCTCGACCTCTTAGTACTCACAGAGTACCACAACTTGATCAAATCTGACTATAGAAGGTACGTAGATCCAACATATCAAGCACCTCTAATTGAAGATTTGGACGAGGATGCTTATAACACTGTGAATGCTGAAGTGGAGAAGGAAATAGAGAGGGAAGGCAAAGTAAGCACTCAGCCTCTTAGGGCCATAGATTTTGAATTGCCAAAGTCATTCGAAATCGCAGAGCAGATAATTGGAAAATTGCACGAGATGCAAAAGGCTTCAGTTACAACCGAGGAAAAGTTTAGGATAATCACCTCATACGATGCCTATAAGGCGGAAGAAACGAAATTGAACGACGAAATTTATAGCGAATATGCAAACTTGTACAATGGTGATCAGGAGCATGCCAGTGTTGGGGGAATGTTAGAAGAGGAAAACATAATTATTGATATGAAATCAAAGAGATTGCATGAATTGGTGGATGGTTTGGTGCAAGCTGAGCACAGCATTCAGGAGCATGTTCGTCTGTTAAGATTGAAAGCCCTAGATAAAGATTAGGGGACTTCATACAGCGTGTAGACTTAATTGTCTGGAGTATTTATAGAATGTATTAATAACCATATTTTGGCATTGGAAAGATGTATTGTAATGATTTGCAGCCATTCACGTAACTTTTAATATCTAGAACGTTCACCATGGGACGTCGAATTCGTGTATTTTTTGCCTTACTATTCTATTTCTTTGACAAGTAGTGTTTTCGCTTCATTCCATTCGCCTTGCCCTACAACCACCGCTGTCATCTGCCACATGACCTTCTCTATCACTCCACCTCCATCGATTTCGCACCCATGGTCTCACTATTAGCGGCAAACCTGCACCACTATCAGATTCGTGTGCAGCCAAAAACCGTGATGTTTACCTTCTTTAAAGTATGGTGTAGAATAGGTAATTAACTATAGCAAACATATATTTAATTGCAAGTAATAGTTAAATTGACTGCTGGGAGCCATGAATACCAACTTGCTATACGTTCCCTTTCGCCAATCGCGGGCCATTGATTTGGGAGCGGAATTGCGTGAGGTGATAAGAAAGGACTACTTCCAGACACCCTCTTCGTTTGAGACTGATCTCCTTCGTATCGCCAATCTTCGTAACAAAGTCACGGCTATGAAGGGAGAAAATGTGTCTTTGGAAAATGAGAATACATTGAAAGAGTACTATGTCCATCTCTGTTCCATCAGGAAGAAATTCGCAGACAACTGTATTGAATTTGGATGGTACGATACTCTTACCTATGGACCCAGCGGTCCTACGAAATCAAGGTCACTCCGCATCGAGCAGTTGAATATTATCTTCCAACTAGGTAGCTTATATTCTCAATTAGCATTATTGGAGTCTAGACATTCGGATGAAGGGTTAAAGAATGCTTGCTCTCACTTTCAAATGTCTGCTGGCTGTTTTCAACTCATTGCATCCATAGTAAAGAAGGAAGTCGAAGATTCAACCAGTATACTACAAATTCCTAGAGACCTCCACAATGAAACTATCGAGTGCTTGAAATATTTAATGTTGGCACAGGCTCAGGAAACTATTTGGCAGAAGGCATTGGGAAATGCGGCAATGAAAGATACAGTCATAGCAAGATTGTCTATCCAGACCTCGACATACTATTCCCATGCGCTTGAGGCTGGAAACAAATCTGATTATATTAAATTGGAGTGGATTAACCACATGGGAGTGAAAAAGTTTCATTTCAAAGCGGCTGCTCTCTATAGAATGTCTGTTGTTAGCCAGGACATCTTTGAGTATGGGGATCAGGTTGCACTTTTGAGAGCCGCTTCTGCAAGTTGTGACGCTGCTTTAAAGTATAAAAAGTATGTTGCTTCATTTGTTGTAGAAGATCTTCAAGGTCTAACTACTATGATTAAAGACGTATTGCGAGTTGCTGAGAAAGATAATGATTTGGTATACTTGAAAATTGTACCAAGTGAAAAAGATCTTAAACCTATTGCAGGCGTTTCCATGGTGAAGCCTACTATAGCAGAGCAGCTTTCCAATCCTAATGAAAAGAGAAAACCGATATTTAACGAATTATTACCCTACATCGTCATTCAAGTTGCCCAAGCATTTAGAGAGAGACAGGATAAGTTCCTTCAAGAGAAATTCGTTGAGCCAATTCATGCATTGAACAAATTGTTCAGCAAATTCATAACCGATCGGGGGTTACCAGCATCTATTGATTCGATTCAACAACCGGAAAATTTACCTGATTCAATAATACAACATTCACAAGAGATCGTTTCCTTTGGAGGCATTCAGATAATTGAAGAGTCTATCACTGAGATTGGTAAGCTTGCGGCGGAGAGTAAACAGGTTCTTGAGCAATGTCAAAATAGACTCAAACTCGATATGGATGAGGATGATATGTTAAGACAGAGACAGGGCTCTCTGCACTGGGGTAGACCGAGAACAGAAGAAGCCGCTTCTCAACTAATTGAAAGAATTCAGAAGATGAGCAATTATCTTGAACAAGCCAAAGCTGGTGACAATCAAGTTACTACTAATTATAACGAAATTCGCCCGTATTTAGAAGTCTACTGCGGTGGGTATAAGGGACTAATCGACTTCATTCCCAACTCCACGTACACTAAACTCGATAAAAATATAAGTGTAATAGTTTCGGACTTGCGTGAGGCAGTGAACCAAGCATCAATTCTTGAACAGCAAAGGAAACAGTTTTTAATGGATCTAGAGATAAAGTCTAGAGAGAAGAATATTCTCCCAAGAGTCATTGAAGAATTCAAAGCTAAGCAAGACAAGATCTATGATGAAAACGGAAACTTTGTGGAAAGAGAATTTGAAAATGTCTATGAGAAGCACATACTAGAGTTTACCAGAGACATGAAATTTATTGAGAGTACGAAGACGAAACAAATATCTTTGGAGCACGATATAGATACTTTGAACAATAGATTCGTATCTGAATTCAGTAATCGGAGCAATGAATCACAGAGCAAAAGAAAAGACGTACTTCAGACTCTAGAGGCCGTTTATTCAAGATATTTGGAGGCCATTTCTAATCTAAACGAAGGTTCCAAGTTTTACGGTGATTTTATTCTCAAGGGTAATGGTGTTTTACTAGAATGTGAGGAATACCTTCATAACAGACGAATGGAAGGTAGAGAGCTAGAAATAGCCATTGCAAATAGGTTCAGGGAAGGTACTCCCCTAATTCAGCCTCCTCACGATGCTGTTTCAAGTAAAGAAAACCTAGAAATCAGTCCAAATTCGCTGCCAGGAAAGACTCACAGAAGGCCAGTGAAACAGGAACTGACTGAAGACAACAGGGTTCCGTTATTTTCACCAACAAGCAAGCCTGGGGTCTGGAATCCGAACCAAGGAATTAAATTTGGCTAACCAACTAGTCTGCATGTGTATTTAAATTTTTAATATTCTCCTATACTATATAACACAAATCATATTTACAACCTTCAATAGACTCCACGCTGAACACTATAGAACAAACTGCTATAATCATGACATTTAAACATTCTGCTATAGTTTCCAGCTTACACCAACCACTTAATCTGGGGTACTGCGAAATCGAATTTTTTTTCACTCATTGAAGAAAGACTATCAAATACCTCTTTAGAGCTTAATTAAATAACGAAACATGTATATATGATTAATGATAAGGACTTACTTGAAGTACTTTAGAAATTTCGTAATGGCAGAACCAAAGAAAAACATTATCAGCATTGTTGGCACCACAGGTGTTGGAAAGTCACAGGTATGTAAAATGGAGCGAGAGATGAGATGTTACATAAATACTTCAAATCAACATTTACTAACACAGACACAGTTCAGTATAGACTTAGCCCAAGCTATTAATGGGGAGATCATCAATGCTGACTCCATGCAAGTGTACAAAAGATTGGATAATATAACTAATAAGCATCCTGTCGATGAAAGAGGAGGTGTTCCACATCATGTCATGGACCATGTAAACTGGGATGAAAAGTACTTTATTCACAGATTCTCCAAAGAGGCCAATGAAGCAATAGATGATATACACAGCAGAGGTAAAGTGCCCATTGTAATAGGAGGAACACACTATTATTTACAGAACTTGCTTTTCAATAACAAGACGATCGAAGGTGCTCCATCGGAAGAACAGAAAGAGACGACTGAGAAAGAGTTGACCAAGGAGCAAGAACAAATACTTGATGGTCCAGTAGAGACAATATTTGAAACTTTGAAGTCCATAGATCCTGTGATCTCGGAGAAGTTCCACCCACAAGACAGAAGGAAGTTAAGACGTGCCTTAGAGATATTTTATAAAACAGGTGAAAAGCCATCAACATTGTATCACGAGCAAAAGATTGAAGAGCTAGAAGATAGCTCCTTGAGATATAATACTTTACTCTTCTGGGTCTACTCGGATCCCGAAGTGTTGAAGGATAGATTAGATAAGAGAGTGAATACTATGATGGAATCTGGTGCTAGAAAAGAAATCGAAGAGCTATATGAGGTCTATGAGAAGAAGGACCCAAAGCCAGATTGTGGTAGTGGCATCTGGCAAGTTATTGGATTTAAAGAGTTCTTGCCGTGGTTAGAGGCTAAAAATGATGTATCATTGAACAATAAGGCAAGATTACTGTTGTTCGACAACGGGGTAGAAAGAATGAAGATACGAACTCGTCAATATGCTAAATATCAAGTGAAGTGGATCAGAAAGCTATTGTCTGTTGAATTGCAGAAAGAATCGAGGTTTAAGTTCAAATACGGCGGAAAGTTGTACTTGTTGGATGCAACTGATCTTACAAAATGGCAAGAGAATGTTGGTAAAATTGGAACGGATATTGCCAAACAGTTTTTAGCAGGTGGTCCACTTAGTATTGCCACCCCACAAGCTCCGGAGCATTTGCAGGATATTATCCCTAAAGAGGACTTTTTCTCCAATTTCAAGAGCAACAAGTCTTTAGGTTCAGAGACTAACTGGAAACACTATGAGTGCCCTGTTTGTAAGGACAAAGAAGGAAAACCTTTGGTTGCTGTAGGAGAGGGCAGCTGGAAGATACATGTGCAAAGCAAGAGGCACCTGAGGCTGGTTTCCGCTGGAGACAAGAAACGTAAGCACGAGGAGCTAATGAGACAGTATAGCAAACGCAAGGAACCTTCAAAGTCCGAAGTCAATGATTCCGATGACACCAAATAATCTGACTAATGGACATCACGAGTAAGCTATTTTGCCTCTTGAAGAAATGTAGCTGACACGTAATTATAAAATAGAAGTAAAAAGAACCTCCAACCGATAGGCACTATCGTAAGTTGGAGTAGTCTCATGCAACATACGATTTGTTGCTGTATGTTGATTTGCACCTCATTTCCATCCGCAATGGTTTCTAGAACGGCATGTCTTTGTCCCAGGATAATCATACCACTTTCTAATTGCTTTTGCAACGGAACAAAACCATCCCAGAACATTGGCCACAACCACTACATTCACATAGTTGCAAAACTATTCAGCCCTAAATGACACAAAACTTATGTTACTCCTGTATATAGTAAAGCTCTTCCAGTATAAAAATAGAGAAAGTTGAAAATTTTTAAGAATGTTTTATACCTTTTTCCTTGATACGAACGCTTCCTATTCACTGCACCATTCCCTGTAATGAATGACTGGAGGGGAAAAGGAAAGCCAGATCAAGTTGTCGAATAACGTCCTCATACTAAGTTTGCTCTTTGCCTGTAGCTTAATTGGATTCTGCGTTTTCGAAACAATTGTAAGAAAAGTCTAGAACTTGAGTAGTACTATATTTGTTCTGCGGTGTAGACTCTCATCGCAAAGGAAGAAGAGACCGATTGGTGCTGATCTCCTTTGCCCAGGTAACAATGTAGTCAATAATCCGTATATCGAGCCCCGTCGGACCTATGCTCACGCAGGTCGGAGTAAACCACTGCAAGGCGGTAACCGTTGGCTCGAGAATTATAGTTTTAACGGTTTAGAGGCTTTTTGGAGGTTCAGCTTCAAAGTGCCTAGGCCCACGTAATTACAGTTCGTGTAGCTAGGTTTATGAACTCTAAATTGCTCGAAATACTTGCATAACCGGATAGCCCCCACGGAAATGTTGCAAATTGGCCGACTATAACCTCAACTTCTCGATAATTTCATATCTAAACGCATAGTACTCTGCCATTATATCACAGACAGCAATCCTCTCAGGGCGGTACAGTCATTATGCGGATATTATCTGTAAGTCCATTTTTTAGGCGAATGCATGCAATTTACTCTATAGATATCTCCTATTGATACTTAAGTCACTACTGAGTGAGCTTTTGGGAAACCGCCAACAATAAAAACGTAGGAACTCACCCTATTTCTAGTCTCGTTCTTTAGTGCCAGCTGTTTAGTTGCATCCAAACAATGAATATGACCCGCCTACGTCATTGAATGCAGAGGGCCACGTATTCAGACCAGGGCGTTTGTGGGCGTTGTATGGCTGGTTTAGAGTTACGCACCTAGATAGCAGGAAATAGACAGAAGTGGTGCCCGCCTAGAGCACTTCAGCACAAGTCAAGTAGAGCTAAAATCTTAATTTTTGGCAGGCTGTCCACTGTGGACTTGTGCAATTGTGGTGGAACAATGGTTTGATGATATTCGAACGCCTTAATTTTGAGGTGCTCAATTTGATTTGTTAAGCGCTCAAAACGGTTTGTAATTTGCCTTTTGATAGTAGACCAGCGTATGGACCATAAAGAGTGGCGCTTGGGTGCAAATTGAGGAAGCCAATTCTCCAGTAATTGACAGTTTACAGAGGATTGATATGATAAAACCTTTATTCAAGAGAGAAACCCAAACTGAACTCTTTTTAAGAGTAATAAAAATCTAGTGACTAAAAAAAAATCTATAAGGTAGTCTATAAGCATGAGGACATAAGAATCCGAAAGGAGCCTGTGATCGACAGATCAGCGGTACCTTCTGGATCCTTGTATTGTAGCCCTAAAAAGAAAGGAACCCAGTAATTCATAACGGATCAATAACATAAATTAATTCATAACAATATAGTCTGCGAACTATATGTTTCCAGTAACATAAAAAACCCACAAATTAGTAATAATATCAGGAATAAGACACGAGTCTCTTCGTCATTTAGAAATCTTAACCTAAATTCCAAAGCCAACTCTGCCTCTATTCGATCATGAATAGCTATCAGTAAAAGAGAAGCATCTGCTCTCCAATACTTTTAAGCTAGGACTGATTGAAGTCTCTTTGGCTTCATTCAGTAAGCTCAACTGAGCTTTGTTTTTTGGTCTGAATCTGTTGTTTTGCTTGTTATTCAACAATGACACGCCAAATTGGCGATTCAAGCGCTCTTCTATTTGGATAAACTTAGTGTCAAGTTGGCACAAAGATGAATCCTGCTGTAATTGTAAGTTGTTCAAGTCGTGGTCTGAACACCATCCACTCTCTGTCAAGTGCTTCTTCGTCAATTCAAAAGCATCAGTAATGGATTGCTTCTGCTTCTCCAAGAAAGAAGCATAGCTGACTAAGTCTTCTGCGTTAGACAACTCTGAAATCGATTGGATTCTTCCTCTTCCGCTGAGCTGCTCGATGTCACTCTCTTCAATCATATGGTCAGAAGCATTTGATGAGGAACGACTAGAAATGGTAGCCGAGTTCGTGAACTTGGTATTCAACGAATCTATATAATTCTGTTCTATATTTGAAAGTGTCTTCTTGGTTGACGACAAATTCTCTGATATGGTAATGATAGGCGATGTGAGTGTAGGAGTGATAGGAGTGAGCATTGCGTTGGAAATAGTACGGGATCTTGATTTCTTGTGGCCAGATGTGACTGAAGGCACTGACGAGTTGAATGTGGACGAAGCAAAGCTGGACGATGACGAGGTGGATGAGTGTGAAGAATGGGGGGTGTGTTGACTGAAATGAGGTGCTGGAGCAACAGGAATATCATTAGCTTTCCAAGTGTCGATTTGAAGAGGGTTCAACACAGGTCTATTGGGTTGTTGCGCCTGCGATTTGAGTGTGGGAGTAGATGAAGTAGAAGAGGTGTTGGAGTTTGAGATATCTTTATTTGATGACATACTCAACTTTCTGATGCCGTTTTTTATACTCTTCAAACGCTTGAGAGGAGATGAGTTGGCAGCGTTTGCATTTTTCTCGCCATCCGCAAAGCTTGACGAGTTAGAAGCGGCTGGGTTCATCGCACTGGAAAGAGACCCATTATTGGTGGTAGATGAAGAAACTGAAGGGAACAACTGGAAGTTGGAATCGATCATTAGACTTGGCGAATCCAAAGCGTAGTTTGAAAATGACTGGTCGTGAGCGAAGAAATCCGAGTATGCGTTGCTGTGGTTAAAAGCGGACTGTTCATCTTTATGGGCGTAGTGACTGAAAGATGAAGAAGATGATCCGCTATCTACGATTTCGTCATTTGAAAGCAGCGGACTGTGGTTGTGGTGACTATTGTTGTTGGAGTTGGAAGTATTAGAGAGCGATTTGAGATCGGAGACCGATGAACGCATCATGAGCGACGCTGAGTTGACGACGTCACTGGCTTCATCTGGTAATGGAGGCAATAGTATTTCTGTTTCTATAGGTTCTGACTTACTTGCACCGTTGTTTTCATCAGAGGTTGAGTTTGAGTGGTGAATCTCGTTGATGTCTGCATTGGGCGATATGTTATTGATGGCGGCAGACGTGCCCGCGCTGTTTATGCTGATCGCTGAGTTGGCGAGGCCACTGGTATTCTGGATGGATGAGTTGGTGATGTTTGAAGCCGAGTTGGTGCGGTTGTGGCGGTGTTCTATGTTAGATGTGGTGACAATACTGAGGTTGGATTTGACGCTGTTCAGTCTATGCGAGTATCTGGTGTGAGAGGGCAGTTCTTTCTCCTCTATCACGATTCCCAACCCGCCGTAATCATTCATGATGGACTTTGCTGAGACTTTTGACGTGACGACACTGGAGCTAAAACGAAACCTTCAATTTGCTACGGTAAAATGCTGCCAATGGTGTCTATAGTTTGCCCTCACTAGTTTTTTCACTACGGGTATATCTGAAATATATATCTTTTTAGATATTGTCGCTGTTAACTAAGGGCGAAAAATAAAAAAATAGCGTCAGTGGGACGAGTGTGATTCTGCAGTTTAGGTGAGTCTGGCGGTGGTAGGCACAAGAAAAATTTTTCGGTAGAGGCACGGAGAGGCTTCAGCAGAAGATAGGAGGTAGGTAATTAGTAAGATTGGGATGGTTAAAAGAAAGAGCAGACAAGGGAGAGAATTGGAGGGTATTGAAATGTTATATATGAAATTGGAGACCACAACCTAGTTGTGGTAATTTGGGTATTTAGGGGATAGAGTGGATAGAGTGGGCTGGTTCGATAGAGAAATTTGGCAAAGGTGAAAATCCAAGTCTCTCGGTGTGCGTAATTTAAATTGATGGGATTTGGCGATGTAATACAGGACTATTGCGATTGCACACTAGTTCCTTCACCAAACAGCCACTGACAAGGTTCTACAGCTCGGTGGGCCGAAACCCAATAGATATAAGGATTGAGCGGTGTGAGCTTTGATTCGTCCGCATTGTTGCGTGGCCGTTGGTTTTGTGTGGTAGCCTAGACCCATGCAAACAAATCGTTTGTTTGACTCGTACAGTAGTATTACTGCAGCTTTCTAAAAGTTGCCGTACCAACTTGACAACCCGACTGTCACAATTAGAGTAGCGGGCTCGTCTTGATGCAGGAGCTTGGGAGAATTCACGAGAAAATAATCCTTATTTTCATGTGTGTACTGTATGTATATATGCAGTTCATAAGCTTACATTAAAAATACTGATTGCTATACCGGCATTGCGACGCTTGTTGTACTCTTTAAATGGAATTGAGGTTATATGCATTCAGGCTATGTGGTGGTCCTAATCTTTGTCAGACTGAACACCTCAGGCGAAATTTGTTACGGATTGAGCTATGAGACTACTTCAATAGGCTTTCTTGACTGCTTAGTATTTGAGCTACCTCCTCGACTCCTCCCATAGCCATAAAATGTGACTTTATTCTAACAATTTCTATTTCCTCACGTTTACTGTGCCAGATGCACGATAACTCCGTAGAATGTCGTAGAGCCCCTATAACTAGAGAATTGCCATTCCCAAACGAGCCGAATGAACTCAGGGATTTGCAACTAAATTAGCTTCATTCTGCAACAAGTCTCCATTGCTATGGGAAATATCCTAATCTAATCGTTCCCTATGGGCAGGCTCGTTGCTTGTGGGCTTTTGCTGCATATGTCGATTATCACGTCTTTCTCAATCGTTTGCGGGGTGACCGACGATTGATATCACAGTTACATATTGAGCTTCATCGTGCTAGAAGCAACCATGGTAGTGAATAAGAGCGATACTCAGAATTGAAAAGGCTCATGTCAACTTCAAATGCCGATCTATTTACCTTTAACAACCAAACAAAATACAAATCATATGTCTTCTGAAAGTATTGGGGTCCATAAAAAATGTTGATCTGACAATGCGATAATCGATCTCATTCTCTTTGTTACCGTATGCGGTTATGCTCGATAGATCGTATCCCCCTCCGTCCTACCATTGATCTGTTCTCTAAATTATACGAAATTTCAGATACTCTCCATACCAGTAATTCCTTCTCTAGGTTATGGAAAGCAGTGGAAGTTGTGGTTGCGAAGCATCACTTGGACATACCGTATGTCTAGAGTTTATTTAAATTTTTACTGGTTTAGGAAACTATTGAAAGTGCAAAATAGACAATACTTGTCGTACGAGCTTAAAAATACTGTACTAATACCGTAACAATACTACAGCTACAATAACCAACGGTTTCCACGATACATAGATCAGTGCACCTAGAATATTCTTTGGTGATGTGACACTACAGTAATTTGCCTACGGTTACCGTCGAGACTCTGCCTGGAGTGTTGAAGTTTATGCGACAGCAACTTTCTCAAACGGCTTTATATTACCAAAAGCCGTCGGGTTCTCTGGCTATCAATCGTCTAATTGGACAATGCTCCTTCTAGACTTCCTGCGACACGACGTCAATGCTGAAAGTCCGTTGTCAATGTGACGTTACAAGTGTCATGCTTCGCATCTTTCGTGTCTTCTTATAGGTTTAGACTTCAAATGCCACCTAGTTTTAAAGTAGAAAAGGCAAATACGGTAATTAGACAAGGTACGGTCGTTGCAACTCAAACATGCAACGGGACATTGATTGGCTCATTTACGGTAACAAGAGGTGAGCAATGTACGAACTATTGGCGTTGGTTAACAATGGAGCTAGCTTGAGCAAATTGCTGTCTTTCGCATTAATACTACATCGTCTCTACTATACCGGTTAGGGGTGATCTGACAGACTTCTGCGCACCTACATTTCCAAAACGATTTGTCATCTTCGCCATCTGACAACAAAACCGTTACGGGATTCTAGGCCCCTCTTCCCCTTTTAAAAACGCTCGAGTCGCAGGAGAAAAGGCTTTGAAGGTTAACATCCGCGAAAACTTGAAAATAACCTCTTCGCATCCTTCCTCTTGCTAGCCTAAAGGTAGTTTTAACTTTGAGTATAGGAAATAAACTCATATTTTTTGCATCGATTTGTGAGAGGTTGGGAATCAATTGTGGTAGTGGCTCTTGCCACAGGGAAGTCAAGCAGAAAGCTAATAAATTCATTAACAATGCATAAAAAATATGCATGTTGAAGACATTGCATAGCCGGGCTCTTGTCCCATCGAGCACATGATATCTGTATATAGGCCCCACATATGTAAATCTATTCCAATATAATTAATTTATTGCATGTTAGAGGTATATTATTGTTGTGAAGGATCTGGCATATGTTCACGTGAACTAAAATCTCTGTAATTAAAAATAGTCAAAATTGCGGTTGCTGTGATCAGAGCCAACGAATCCAGCTAACATTGGAAATGGAAATGGATATGAATAAAGCACCTAGACAATGGTCGATGCTGAGCATTGTTGTACCAGCAAAACAATAGGTCGGTTTTACGTGCTATATTATTGGACTACTTTTGGAATAATAAAATTCCTGTGATAGGATTGAGGTTCTCATTGTTCGGCACTTGAACTTTATTCTAGACTACACTGAAAGCGCAGCGGTTAATTACTCACCGCCGTACAGGGTCGTCTGTCAATACACCAGTTGTTCCCTTTACCCATGGCAACTACATAATATCAGTTACTTATTTGAAAACGAGAAAGTGAGTGTGATCCAGAAATCACACTCCCAAAAATTCCAGGCTTACTCGCAGTTATCAGTTTCACAATAATACGACGTTCTGCGATTTTAAGTTATCGGAGATATAATATTAAGTAGACTTACAGCTTCTATTTCATTTGAGTATATCGCCGATGACTTCATGGTCCCACATTCAAGGTAATGTACTTCTGTTCCACCCGCATTCCAGACTCCACAGACCATTGGCATTGCAGATACTATCTCATCACTCCCAGTAAACGCACGATTCTCCCACAATCAAATCGATACCATGTAGGACTGCGTTGGGTGAAACAATCCTCGGAATTTTGCTCGGCTTGGCTCTCAAATAATTCACGTGACTAACGGATATACTGAATAATCACGTGTGATAGCTGGTAAAACCTATAGACCCAATATGAGGTGGTCTGGAGCAGTTGATCGGCACATCGCTGGAACTTCTATCCTTAAAGGGTCCCTAATTGAACTACTATTTACTAAAAATAAAAAGAACAAGGGCGGGGGATGAAGTTAATGGGGGGTTGTGATGACTACCCAACATTGGCCCATGGACCCTCGTTTGAAGCTGGCAGTTAATACCTGGAGCCATTCCATGGACACAGAGGACTCGCATAGGGCCACAGATAAGCTTATCGCTTTGCGATTCGAGATTTGACAACATCTCACATCAATGGCTCCCCCACTCGTACCGCAGCATTGTCGTAGAAGGCCCCCCTTTCGATGATCTTATAGAAGACATTGTTCCATGGGAATAAATGTAGTGAATAGTTTAATGATGCGCTTGCGTTATGCATCGTAAGCACTAATGCAAAACCGTGGTCATAAACTACAATGGGGAATTAATTTCAAGTTCTTAATTTTGCATAAAGAAGAATAGCTAACTATTTATGTTCATGGGCGCCGCCGCCTTGGCCAAAAGAGTGGCTTATCTTGCTGTCGATTTAGGTTGAGGGAGGTTCTCTACTCCCATTGCTCCACGTTCTGCTTTTGCTTTTTGCTCTTCCAATGCTTCTTCTGTTTCTGTCACTCCTCATCTGAGCGCCTCTATGGGGTACGAGGCAAAGAAGCTTTGGCTCGCATAGAACCATCGGGGATGATATGAAATATCCCTTTTGGAATATTCCAAAAATTGATAGGCTTATTGATCTTTGCAGTTTATCTAGTTGACCCTTTTGAGGAATTCTTCTTGTTAGTTGCTCATTATTGCTGTATTAACTTCGACTTTTCGTAGTTCCAATAGTTGGACCTAATGGGATCGTACTTCGTGCCCAAAATATCGTACAATTGGATCGACACCTCCTTCTTCTGCTGCTTCTCGAATATCTTTGCCAACAATTCGATCGCAAATGAACTTTTAACAAAACTAGGATCAGCAATCTTGTCAACATCAACGAACTTTAAACAGAACCCTTGTAGCTCAACAATAGACTTGTTGTACTTCTTGTACATTGCAGTTAGGTAATTCCATGTAGAAGGGTTCTGAGGGGATTCCAGAATAAAATCTTGAACATACTCCTTTTCTGTTGCAAAGGTCTCGTCTGGAATGTTCTTTTCCTGACTGAATTTCAAGAAGAATCGGTGGCTCCAAGCTGAATTGTTCCATAAATCTGCATTTATGCACTTGTTTACGAACTCATTCTCTCGTTCATCTTTGAACAAGTTAAACTTCTTTACCAACCACATTCTGTATGACCACACGTGGTGGTTCTTAGGGTCTGACTCAAGCATTGATTGCAAAATGGGGAACTCGCGGTGAGGGTCAAACTTTTTCTTCAGTGATTCGTCTGTTGTTGCCAATATACGAGTTATGATCAATTGACGATAGTTCCATATTTGGTAGTTCTTCTCATTCTCTAAGGCTACCTGTTCACACCAATCGAATTCCTCAAACAAGTCCTTGTTGAGGTGCTCGAGTATGTCATATCTGTAGATCCAGATTGTGTAGTGAGATGCTAGAAGCTCGATGGCCCTTTCGGTAAGATAGAGGGCTCTTTCAGAGTACTCTCTGTTCTGAAGAAGTCCTAATAAGATACCAATTGTGTGTTTGTATTCGTCGTCGTACAAGATCTGGCACAATTGCGGAGTTTCTTCGTTGATCCTGACGGTTTCCACGTCGTCGAAGTTGTAATCCGTAGCCATTGTGTTCGAATGTTGGGTAATGAATGTACCAATATGGATATCTAAATAGGTTTATTACTCAATCAAGTAACGAAATATAATAAACTGAAGAATACAGTGGGTTTCTTCTCAATGCAATGTAAAGTGCTTTTTTACGTATATATATTAAACTTGGAGAATAAATTATATCCTGAAAGACATTCAACAGCTGAATATCCTATCTCCTCTTGATCTCCATCTGACTTCTCCAACACTCAATCACCCGATCATGGTTTCATAAAGACCTTCCCCATTTGTCCAGTACTATGGAAATTGAAGGGATAGGCAGGTGCTCATTAGTCACGTGTTAGTTTTACTGCATATACCGTTTTCGATCTTGAACCCCATACACGGCTCAAGATGTTCTGAAGGACTTCCTTTCAAAAGTGATAGGTTTCTAGTTTGGTATTTCTTGTTACGCCGCTCTTCAGCACAAAGTCTCCTCTCCGCTCATTTTCTATTCCAACTGCATCACACACTGCCCTTGTTCATAGTCCCATACACCCATCTCCCGGGCTCACACTGACTGTTTTTTGCGGTTCGATCCCTTCCTGTACAATGCACCTCGGATTTCTCCATACTAAAATTTATTTCGACGTTCGGATCTTCCTTGACAGGAAGCGGCTTCGGACAGTGGAACCATAACCACCAGGAAAGAGTATCTCTAGATGCTGATTGTAGCTACTTTGGTTACTTTCAATCAGGTTATCGGATTGCTGTAGCTGTTTCGTTGCTGGCTCCAGAGGATTGCAAAACCTGTATTGAGATCAACCTCGCTGTTTTTATTATTCTTTGCGTGCTGTGTGAGATAATTTGCACCCGTAATTTGCCTTCCGTCGGTCTTACCTGAGCTTAGTTAGCCTAACCTAACTAGACCGGGATTCCTGTTTGCAATTCGTGCTAACAAAGTCGGCAATTTCTAGCCCCATTGAATTGGCCAAGCTAGGGACCTTAATCCTAATCGGAGTATAGTAGCTGTCATACCGTTCCCATGATCTCGTTATCGGCTTCCGATAGAACCATATCTGACAGAGAGCTTCTAATCTTCACCACGGTCTCGTGTTCTGTCATCTACTACGCCCTCTCGTTTGTCTATGGCTCGTCCCAGGTTCCTGTGCTAGTGTCTGTGTTCATCTTCTCCAACATGATCTCTCGGACTACCATTTTCCAGTCGCTTGTTCAGAGAGTAGGCCCCAAGTTCAGCAAGTTCCTCTACGGTATCGGTGATAGAGCAGGATCCTACAAGCAAGATCGGGTTTCAAATGCTACTTCTACCAATGCCAAGGGGCGTGAGCAGTTTGAAGCCCTCAGCCAGACATCAAAACTAGAGTTGTTAACGGCTATCAAGTCTCTCGAGAGCTATGCTGTTAACACTAAGAAAACAAACGATAGAAGACGGAAGCTCTTCAAGTTGATGACTTGGAGACAGCAGAAACTATGTGAAGACGTCGGATACCTCTCCAAATTGAAACGAATAGATAATGCCATCCACATTAACCAAGTCTTTCTCAAGGACGTGGCTCTGTACTCATTCGAGAAGAACGGCTTGTCATTTCAGGACTTCGGACTCTTAAAGGATAACGAGAGTCCTTCACAAATTTCATCGACGAATTATAGAGTGATTGAGTCCCTCGGTCATTACTTGCGTGATTGGAGCCCCGAAGGTGAGTCAGAAATAGCCCCAATTTGGGACTATGTTAAGACCCAATTAGATCGTAAGATACCACCTCAAGAACGACCAAAGACATGTGTGATTGTTCCAGGCTCCGGTTTGGGTCGTATCGCTCACGAAATAGCAAACCATGGAGATCCCACGGAAAAATTTGCAGCCGTTCATGCTGTGGAGTATTCCGGGTTAATGCATGTTTGCAACAAGTTCATTTATGCTGCTAGCGAGGATCTCGAGTTTTCCAAATCATACGAGTTATATTCGTATATACATTCGTGCTCGAACTACTATGATACAGCTTCACAATTCAAACCTACAACAATCGAACCACATACGAGTAAACCACTCAATTTGCATTTGAACCACGATGACTTCAGATATTTCAGTTTGCCTAATAGTGAGAAGTATGACAATATTGTCGTTGTTTCTGTATTTTTCATGGACACGGCTGAGAATTTAGTTGATTACTTGGACGCAGTTCATGATCTTACTATGCCTACCAAGAAGAACAATTTAAAGAATGGCTACTGGATAAATATCGGGCCCTTGAAATACGGCAGCGCTGCACAAGTGGAGTTAAATTCTGACGAATTTTCATTACTTCGGAAGAATATGGGGTGGAGAGATAGCAGTCAAGTGAAAACTGTACAGAAGCCTGAAGAGTTTGGTAATAACGGATTAGTGGGGTATATCACACATAAAGAAAGCATGTGGCAGGGCTACTATGGCTTGAATATGTGGACTTCAGCCAGAAGGGAGAATGAGAGGAGAGTTTAGAGAGAATAAATTTGAGGGGATGAAGAGGCTACACACTAATAGAGAATTGAAAGTTCTACCTGTAAATATTATTGAGCTCCATAGCTCACAACCGAATTTGTCGGCGTGAATTACATAGACGACAATTATATGTTGTCACTACACTTAAAGTGTCTAATATATCGACTATTGTATGCATTAAACTTTTATATTGTATAGTCCATTCTAATAGTACATATGCAAATATCCCATCATCTATTTAGCAATTTCACTGCCCTTGTTGATCTGGACCTTCTTGTCTTGACCACCACTGATGATACCAATTTCATTATCCCAAGACACAGCAAATACCTTGTCTGCACCCTTGATGGCCTCATCTGATTCTCTAGTGATGGTGTACAAGGATTTGTCGGCTCTTACGTCCCAGACTTTGACAGTACCATCGTGGGAACCAGATGCAAATAAGTTATCGTTGTTAGGAGAAGCGGCCAAGCTGACAACAAAGTTAGTGTGACCAACAAGCTTAGCACTTGTCTGGTCAGTGGTGTTAGAGCTCACTCTAGGATCATGCATATTGATGTGACGAGCTGAAGAACCAGAAATCAACAAGTTAACCTTAGGCATTTGCAAAACGGAAAGTAATGAGTAACCAGTAGTCCTGGTGTCAACACAACGAGAGGTTACCAAGTCCCATGTCTTAATTGTGTGATCTTGGGAAACAGAGTAACCAACGGTGGCATCATTGGCGTCAAAAATGACACCCTCGACTGGTTGTGTGTGACTATCCAAAAGAGCCAATGGAGAACGACGTCTGATGGTGGAATCTTGAAGGGCCATCTTTCTCCTCTTCTTAGATGAAGATGACAATACGTTAGAGTCATATTCCAAAGGTTGTATGGCAGTCATTTCTTTGTAGTTAGTTGACCAGAAACCAATAGAGTGGTCATAGCCGGCCGATAAAATTCTGTTTGTTCTTTGCTCTACAGCCAATGATACAACTGGTGCCTTGTGGCCCTCTAAGATTGCTAAAGTCTTACCATCTTCTGGTTCCTCATCGTCTTCAGGTACGGAATCTTCGTCTACAGAAGTCTTCCATAATCTTACTTGTCTATCGTTACCAGCAGAAACTATTCTTGTTGGTGATATCCACTTGACCGATCTAATAGGTCCAGAGTGGCCCACGTATTGCTTTTCTACGTTACCAGACATATTGTATGTTCTCACTATACCATCGTAAGATCCAGACAAGATCTTTGGCTGTGAAATAGAAAGATTAGATAATGTGACGGAAGCGGAAGCTTTATTTATGGTGTCAAGGGACGAAATCCAATCGTCGTTGTTGAATGATGCTAAAAATGAAGGAGGCAACACGGCTCTGGTGTACTCCATGGAAATGAATGCTTCACTGGATAAACCATTTTTGGTCAAGTAGTCTTGAATTGGGGTTCTCAACAAAACACCGTCTATGAGGAAATCGAACGGTATAGGCTTGGTCGCATCCGATTCGCCGTCATTTCCCAACAAGTGGTTGACAACCTCCGAAAGACCGTATCTCTTTAAAGACACTGGCACATATAATGGAGCATCGGACACTTGCAAGGACTCGTCTTCCTCCTTGGTGAAGAATTTGATCTTGATTTGAGATTTGTCGTCACTCATATTTGATTATATAGTAATTAGGACACTGACAAACTTATTCAGAACAACTTTTCCGCTATTTTATAACTCCTACTTCAATTACTATGAAATCGATATCACCTATAGTATTGTCTAAATAGTTTTTCACAAAAAAATTTCCTCATCTCAATTTTCAGTCACGTGAGGAATGTCTTTTGCAACAAAAAGGTTATTTTTGCTGGTTGCGATTTTAAACTCCTTTCTGCCTCTAACAATGTAGGTACCAGTCACATCAAATCCAATGTTCCCACCAAGGTCCACTGCCAGTCGAAAAGATATAAAATTATATATTGGTAATTGACTCTTGGCCCTTCTTTCGATCTTTAATGTTAACTCAGTACTATCTTCAACTTTTCCACTAATGACATCGACTTTGGTCTCGCGAGACAAAGATTCCTTTTCCTTAGTTACTAGTGACTTTTCAATGATGGGGACATCTTCCGATCCATGAGCTGTAATTTCTTCCTGAGCAACCTTGTCAGACTGTCTTGTATGATCCTCAGAGTTGCTTGCCTTCTCACTAAGCAATTATAAGACTTTATCAATCTTTTCGTTAGTCTTGTCCTGAATCTCCAGAATCCCCAAAATCTTCAGATAATGTTGCTCCAAAACGTCTCTAGACCTATCTGCCTTTTCTCTAAATTTCGTGATGTAGCTCCATTCCTCGACGGAAATTATCCATCATGAGTATCATGTCATCTTGACTGAAACCTACTTTCGACTTCGATGGCAGCTTTTCTTCAATAGCTTCCTTGGAGCAAGATTCTTTGATATCTGAAATTAAAGATTTGTTAGACATTTCAAGTGTTAGAGCCGATTCTGTTGAGTCGCACGAGTATTCCGGACTGTCTATGCAGTCGGTTTACATTTGGTGAAGCCTGGGACGGTTTAATATGGGCTTATGTATCTCAAAGCACTCAATTGGGTATAGGCTTATCCATTTGAAAACGCTAATGAATTATATAAGTTCTATATCATTTTACATGAGTGTAGCGGATTTATATACTGCCCTTTCAAAATGTGGTTGCTTCAGAATTTGTGTCAGGGATTTTTTTTATACTCACAATCCGGTCAAAGTTTATTCAGTCTCGTAATAGGTCGGAAACCAATATTAACTGGATCCTGTATCTACGTGAATGATTTTGCAGTAAGATAGCCCTTAGGCTAGTCGTAGGACTTAGTGTATTGGAGGGCAATCGTGTATAGGGCGTTTCAAGAGGAGTGATGCTACTGTCTATACGTTGATAATTGTATCACTTATTCTGCTCTGTCTGCTTTGGGCGCTTAAAATTTCAAAGAAAGATTAACCAGCGATGAACGGGTAAGCGGTGAAAGAATGGGTAAGGAAGCTCTCGTGGCCAATTTTCCCAAGCAGCTGACTGTTTTAATGCCAACATTGGCTCCATCTGCTAGTCCCACTCCATCTGTAAAGTTGGTTTTACGAAACCTGGAGGAAATTCGTGATTTCTTGATGGTTGAAATAGACGCTTTCATGGTGGATCTGGACGTCTTAGCGGTAGACAAAAAGGCTCCATGGTCAGAAGTGTAACCCTTGGAAAAAAACGACTTGATAGCCCTTCTGATACGCTTCCATTTTCTTGCCCGTGTAATACGAGGTGGGGGGAGTGAACGCATCCTAGAGGTGTCCTGGACGTCCAAGTGTAGACTAAGCGTTTGGCTATCGGAACGGAACAATCAACAATTTGTCAGAAAATACCCTAAATACCCAACTACACGATATTTATTGTGGGGTGTATTTTTTATGTACCTCTTATCAATGGATTCGAACCCCGGCGTTGTACGATCGTGTCTACTAGCAAGCCTATGGCTTTGTTGACAAATCACGGCCCTTGACGTGCTCCAGCCAGCATGATAAATTAATAATCTTTTTGCAATCTATTTGTGCAACTCGCTTTCAAACGCCGCGGAGAGCCCGACAAAATCTCACGCTTGCTCACTGAGAAGAATTGATGCTTTTAATAGTGTCATGAGTCAAAGTCATTGTTAACGAGTCAGTGACTAGAATTTACAGTGTAAGGAAAATATGCTGCAATTCCTAAAATAAGCATTTCAAACTCGCTTCTAAGTGAGGTCTATAGCCTGGTACCATATTTCAGAACATTGCTCCTATTTCCTCTACCATCCGCCAACGTCTACCCTAATCTAAGTAATTGCAAAAACTAACCAACTGAGTCAAAAACTGCGCACGTGACTTCGATGAGGTGAAAAAAATGAAAATTAATTCTGCTCCCCACTACAAGGTATAAAGCAACGGGTCCAGCCTCATCGTTCTTCTTCCGAGATCTCAGTTTTCTTTTTTGGTTCTTGGGAGAGTATCCCCACTATCACTCTAGATATATATATAAATTGCAATAGACGAGATGTCCACCGCTGACGTTCCAATTGAGGTTGCCAAGGTCTTCGACACCATCTTGGTTTTGGACTTCGGTTCCCAATACTCCCACTTGATCACCCGTCGTTTGAGAGAGTTCAACGTTTACGCTGAAATGCTCCCATGTACCCAGAAGATCTCTGAGTTGTCCTGGAAGCCAAAGGGTGTCATTTTATCCGGTGGTCCATACTCCGTTTATGCCGAGGACGCTCCACATGTCGACCATGACGTCTTCAAGTTGGATGTCCCAATCTTGGGTATTTGTTATGGTATGCAAGAAATTGCCTGGATCAACGGTAAGGGTGTTGCCAGAGGTGACAAGAGAGAATACGGTCCAGCTACCTTGGATGTTCAAGATAAGGAATGTGCTTTATTCAAGAATGTAGACCACTCTCAAGTCTGGATGTCCCATGGTGACAAGTTGCATGCTTTGCCAACTGGTTACGAGATTGTCGCTACCTCCGACAACTCTCCATATGCCGCTATCCACAATGCCAAGGAGAACATCTATGGTATTCAATTCCACCCAGAAGTCACCCACACTGTTCAAGGTAAGACCATCTTGAAGAACTTCGCTGTTGAGATCTGTAAGACCAAGACCAACTGGTCTATGGAGAACTTCATTGACACTGAGATTGCTAGAATCAGAAAGTTGGTAGGACCAACTGCTGAGGTAATCGGTGCTGTCTCTGGTGGTGTTGACTCCACTGTCGGTGCCAAGATCATGAAGGAGGCCATTGGTGAGCGTTTCCACGCCATCTATGTCGACAACGGTGTCATGAGAAAGAACGAGACTGAGACCGTCTACAAGACCTTGACCGAAGGTTTAGGTATCAACTTGACTGTCGTCGACGCTTCTGAGTTGTTCTTGGGTAGATTGAAGGGTATCACTGACCCAGAGAAGAAGAGAAAGATCATCGGTAACACTTTCATTCACGTCTTCGAAGATGAGGCTGCTAAGATCAAGCCAGCTTCTGGTCAAGAAATCGAATTCTTGTTGCAAGGTACTTTGTACCCAGATGTCATTGAGTCTATCTCCTTCAAGGGTCCATCTCAAACCATCAAGACCCACCACAACGTCGGTGGATTGTTAGACAACATGAAATTGAAATTGATCGAACCATTGAGAGAGTTGTTCAAGGACGAAGTTCGTCACTTGGGTGAGTTGTTAGGTGTTCCAACTGACTTGGTCTGGAGACATCCATTCCCAGGTCCAGGTTTGGCCATCAGAGTCTTGGGTGAAGTCACCAAGGAACAAGTTAAGATCGCTCGTGAAGCCGATGCTATCTTCATCGAAGAGATCAAGAGTGCTGGTTTGTACAGAGAGATCTCCCAGGCTTTCGCTGCTTTGTTGCCAGTCAAGTCTGTTGGTGTCATGGGTGACCAAAGAACCTATGAGCAAGTCATTGCTTTAAGAGCCATTGAGACTGTTGATTTCATGACTGCTGACTGGTACGTTTTCGAGGCTTCTTTCTTGAAGAGAGTTGCTTCCAGAATCGTCAACGAGGTCGACGGTGTTGCTCGTGTTACTTACGACATCACCTCCAAGCCACCAGCCACTGTTGAGTGGGAATAGATGATTGAGCCGATGTACTTCGTCTACTTTATACATTAATAAAACCATTGTACCATATATAAGTCGTAATACTACGTCCTGTTGAAGAAAATTGTAGGGTCCATGCTGAATCAGTTGGAATGTAGGTTGTGCCATGAACTGGTACTGTGAGGGATTGGTTATTAAAATGGCTAGTTATCTGAGATTGAGTGGTCTGTCGTTGTCAATTAATTTGATTCATTCCACCTGATTTATACGACATTATGTTCTTCATTCTTTGTTCTCTTCTATGTCTTTACATCGACAAGTCGCTGTCTCAACACATTCGCTACAAGCACGTCGTGGTCATGAGAAATGCTCAAGAGAAACTCCTCGTCGGCCACTGTGTAATCGTCGCTTTGAATGAACGGTTTTCCTTGGGAATTGTAAGATCTGAACCAGTTCTTGAACCTGAACTCTTTTTGGTCTGCGGTATCCAATGTCTTGAAGACGGCCTCTTTAGCAGCCCATGAGCCTGCTACAAAAGTCACCTTGTTGTTGATTCCAGACAACTCCAAGAACTGGGGGAGTTCATGCTTTTCGTTGAGGATTCTGGAGATGAACTTGTTGACGAGCCGGGGATCTCTGTCGATTAGATTTTGAAACCGAGAAGTCCTCACGACGTCAACTCCTATTCCTAATATCAAGCCTATTCTGGAGGTCATCCTTCAGTTGCTCTTTTGATGGAGTCTCGATAGGTATATTCTAACGGTTAATAAGCCTTAACCGTCCTTGTATGCCCCAGTATCAATTCAGCCGTATTGCCAGTTAATGTGCTATTGTCTACGAGTAATAGTTACCTGTATCAGCAGTTGGGAACAGTGCACCGTTGTTGTTGTTGATTGTCGTGTGTATTAAACAATTGCTGCCGTTGCTTGTTTTATGTTGCTACTTCAGTCGATGAACTGTAAACTCCAATTCTTTTCAAATCGGCAGTTTGTTGGATGCTGGTTTGGTTATTCGCTCCTGCCTGTTGATCCTGGTTACTTGTCCTTACTGATGCGTTCCTAAAATATAAAATAAAATATATTTCTCGATCTTATTGCTTTGCAGCTTTTGTTTCCTTTGTTTTGCACTTTGGTGGTCTTTTGTTCTCTGGTTCTTTTATTTTCTCTCGTTCTTTGGTTCTCTCCTCGCTTCTCGCTACTTCTACCTTCGCACTTCGTTCTCCGTCTTTGGTTCACTCACTCTGATAACTCCAATCTCAACTCTTTCTCAAGCTCTTCCTCACGACTCTCGTTTGCTCAGTTACCCTCGCTACCATGTCCTTAACTACGCTCACAACGGTCTCGCTACTCTTCCTCTTCCCCTCCTTCATACACTTCTTACCGTTCCTACTCTTCTACACAGACTTTTTCTGAGTCACACCGGCTGCACATTTCTATTTCTTATTGCAGTAATTTTTCTAGTAACCGCCGCCTTGCTGTAAAATAGTTTTTTATATCTTTCTTCTTCCTGGTCTTGCTACCATTGCACCCATCAATCTCTAATAATCAGCATTCCATCTCACCATGGCCTCCACCGTCCCAGGTTTCGTGTCGCTTCCTCCCTCCAAGTACGACTTGGGCACCTACTGGGGCAGAGTCCAGCATTGTGCTGAGATCTCAGACCCTACTATGCTTCTGAACTCTTCCCACGATATCGAGACTGCAAAAAGAATGATCTGGGACTACAAAAACGGTGTTATTGCCAAAATGACTCCAGAGTTGTGGAGAGCCAAGCGTGTGTTGGACTCGACCTTGCACCCAGACACCGGTGAAACTGTGTTCTTACCGTTCAGAATGAGCTCGTGTGTCTTGTCGAACTTGGTAGTCACCGCCGGTATGTTGACTCCAGGATTGGGTACCGTAGGAACTTTGTTCTGGCAAGTGGCCAACCAGTCGTTGAACGTGGCTATTAACACGGCTAACGCCAATAAGTCCCATCCTTTGACCACCAAGCAGATCGCCGTCAACTATTCCATGGCTGTGACTGCTTCGTGCTCTGTCGCATTGGGGTTGAATGCCATTGTTCCCAAGTTGAAGTCATTGCAGCCTAGCACTAGGTTGATATTGGGCCGTTTGGTTCCTTTTGCAGCCGTTGTTTCTGCCGGTGTGGTCAACGTCTTCTTGATGCGTAGTGAGGAAATCAAGAAGGGTATCACTGTTTTCAACAAAGAGGGTGAAGAAGTTGGAACATCCAAGAAGGCTGCATTGTATGCTGTCGGTGAAACCGCTGCCAGTAGAGTCATCAACGCCACTCCGATCATGGTCATTCCACCATTAATTTTGGTCAAGTTGCAAAAGACTAGATTGTTAAGAGGAAAGTCCAAGGCGGTCGAAACACTTGTGAACATTGGTTTGATCTTCGGCACTTCGCTTGCGGCCTTACCATTTGCATTGGCCGTCTTCCCACAAAGAAGAACGTTGCCCGTCTCGAATCTCGAGGAGAAATTCCACGATTTGAAGGACAAGAAAGGTAACCACTTAGAAACTTTAGAATTCAACAGAGGTATTTAATCTGTTCGGTTGACAAAGATAGTATTTTAGAGGTCCTAGCATGGTGCTATGGTATTCTCGGGTTCATCTAACGATGATAATTTGTATATAAGGTATGTTGTCGTGTATAGTTACAATGAATAAAACATTAATCGGAAATATTAGTACGGTAGAAAGAAAGCAACTCTTCTTGAAGTAATGTCATTTGGTTCAAATCAAATCTACTGTAAGTGATATTCTTTTGGTCGTGTATTAATTTACCATGCTCTACTTGTTACTTGTAGAGATGGTATGTGTGGCTAATAGCAAATGTTTAGCAATATTACATGATGACTAGTTACGGAAGCATCTAACTACCAGAATCTCCATCCAGTGAGATCCTCTGTGCCCAATGCCTTCTCTATCTCCAAACGATCACCATAGGCGCAGAAAGCCTCTGGTGAGAATACTTTTTCTCTAAGTTCCTTTGGAATATCGGAGTAGGCCAAAGCACCCACTCCCTTGCCTCCCAAAGAGGTCTCGAAAGTTTCAAAGCCTTCCTTTTCAAAATCTGCAATACCCTTTTCAATGACTTCCTCTTCCACATCGTCATCTACAAGAGTGATAGCACATCCTCCACCTCCAGCACCGGTTAACTTGGTGGCTCCGAGCTTCCATGTATCGGAGATGATCTTTACTTTCTCAAGTGCTGGATGTGAAACACCCAAAGCCACTAATAATCCGTGATTAATGTTGACCAACTCTCTCAAGGTCTTACGCTCTTCCTTTTCAAAGAAAGGTCTGACCATGATTTGGTAGGCGTCGTTGGTCAAGTGCTCCATTGCATCTAGAATGGATGATGAGGTCTTTGGGTACTCAGAATTAACTCTGGAAACTCCGCCGACCAATTCGGCAGTACTACGTGGAACCTTGGTGTTAGTAAGCAAGAGCTTAATAGGAGGGAAATTTCTCATACTGGTTCTAACTGAAGGTTGTGCTGGATTGGACATTCTTTGGAACATCACGGCACCGCCATGTGTAGCGACGGCGTTGTCGATTCCTGACGGATTTCCGTGGAAACACTTCTCACCCATCAATGACCAGCTGTCTATGAAGTCTAAGTCTGAAGAGTCCTTTTTGGTACTCTTCTCGTTGATGCCAAACGATGGACGTTCTACTTGGTCACCTAAAATGGACAAAGAAGTAGCGAGGCAAACCGCTGTTGATGCTGACGAGCCCAAACCGGCTCCAATTGGTAAGGTAGATCTTATGCAAAAGCTCATGCCGGGAATATCCTTGTTACATAAGTGAGTGTAAAGGTATAAGAAACAAAGACAAGCGGTATAGTGCAAACTTGAATTCAAGTCACTGAGGACCAGGCCCAAATTGTCGACAATTTCTGGGACAAGTTCTTCTGTGATTTGCGGTTTTCCATCCTTGAGTTTGACGAAGCTTCGTATTTCCTCCCACGGTATGTCGTTCTTGTTCCACGAGTGTGAGAGTCCAATATCTGGGAAGTCGAGATTCAAAGTGTTCACGTCTTTGTTTGGAGTAATGAGTAGGTACGCACGCAAACTGAGAGCTGCGGCAATGGCGGGCTTGCCATAGACTGCCGAATGCTCTCCGAAGATAATTACCTTGCCAGGAGCACTTACAAAGAATGGAGACTGGGTCATTTTTGCAGTTGAAGAACACCGATTATGAAGACACAATTTTTCACCCATCGTATATAAATAAGGTTGGTTGAACGACGCGCTATGTATACAGGTACGGTGCTGCAGTCTATTTGCAGCTATTAGAAGAGCCGGTGAGAGTGCAATATACGACACCAAAGAGAGCATTTCTGAGAGTTCTGTAGGTATCAGTGAGACAAGTACGGTCTAAGCAGGTGTTTTAGTTGATTGAATAGAAAAAAGTGTGCTTTTTCATAAATCTGGGTGGTAATGTTTGAGTGTTCTTGTCTTCGTATTCCAGGTGAATGTAGACTACTACTCTCACTGTTTCCAAGCGTCGCACTTGTCTACCAGAGCTCTTGAAGTCCCGCGCACAGCTCCTTTCCGAAATAGGAAGTCGACACTCACCATAGTAAACTGAAAAAATCAAGAACATCGTAAACAGACATTGGATTTACAACAATATTGTAGCGTCTAATTTCAAGATCCCAGATCAAGACCCAATCTAGGACGTGTTCGAAGCATCAGTGTATGACAATGCCCGCTTCTTCGGCAGACTTAAGGGTCTCGAAAGACGTTCACCACTTGAAGCCGATCCAGGCCACTCAATTCTGGACGTTTGACAATGCTCTCTCACTCTTGAAGACTGGAAATGACATCTACATCGCCGATGCCTTGGATGAATTTCTTCTTTCTAACAAACAATTGATCATGAGTGCATCCCCATTTAGCTCCGTACTGGACCTGCTGAGTGCTGCTTTCAAAAAGGGAGCTAAGGAGATCTCATTGCGTAATGTTCTCTATTCTGATTTCACAGCAAGCACTATAGAAGACGCAGAAAAGCTATATTCAATCCTCAAATTGGACAAGATCGAGCTCGTGAGGATAATCAGTCAGACTAATAAGCGTGTTCCAGAGAAAAAGCTCCATAACTCGGAGAAATTGAAGAGCAAATTACCTGACGATAGACAGCGTTTCTTAGAGAACGAACGTCTCTTACTCTACACCAGCAAAGTGCTAAGAGAACGTAGAACAATCTTGAAAATTGTTGTGGAATTGCTAAACAGTATCAACGGACAAAATTCCTCGCCAATAATACGAAACTTCGGTAAGGATATCTATCTTTCAACTACCTATGCCAAAGACATAATCGAAGCATTTGAACAAGCATTGACAAGTCTTACCACGAAGTCTTATGAATCAGGACTCTCCGGTGAGCTTGATGAGCTTGTCTATAGGGAAACCATCTTGTATGCCACCCAGTTGGCGAAGGTGTTGGCTGAATTGACTTCTGGACCTTTTTACAAGGATAAAGAAACAACCAGACAATGGTTTCATCTCATGGGATCCAACAACTTCATATTATCCCTCGGTCCCCACATAAAATATCAAGAGTCATTTAATTTGTTGCAGGGCCTTGCAACCACCATATCCATTGTATTTTTGGACCTCATTGATACCTTTGACGTGGCTGACAGCAATGAAAAGACCCCTACTTCGTTTATTACAGATGTAGAAGTTTTTCAAGCCCTTAGTGATGCTATAACTAATGATTCTAACGAGAACTCGGTTGTTATGTACTCGTGGTTGATTATCCTCATGCGTAAGTTTTACTTCCTTCAAGAATATCCGACTCTTGCATCTTCAAATGCATTCTTGCAAAAGTTTAGTCTTGAGAGCTTGGACGCGACTATTAACCAATTGAGTCTCCGCTGCAACCAATTAAATACATTTGAAGAATTGAATAGGGTTAATGAATTGCTCAAATTCGACAGCTTACATTCATCCATTCTCTCAACGGTAGTCATTTCGGCAATGCCTCTTATTGAGTCTTTGACCCCAGAAATAGCGACTACCATCCAAAGCATTATGAAGAACTGTCCTAACAGTATCATCGAGAAGTTCTTCGAAAATGAATTCACTATAAATAACATTGTGTTAGCTAGAGCTAAGTTCCCCCTTGCTCTCACTCCATATCTCAGAATTGCCTCCATCAATGGTAGTTTTGCATTCCACGAATTCAGCGAATTGAAATCATACATTCAATTGTTTAAGAAGGAAGAGTTTAATAGATTATACACCATCGATGATGAGAATACAGAGCTAGTCAAGTTGACAGAATTGATAGATGTCTACCCGCCCTATGAATACAATAAGAAGCTCTCGCTAATGCTCAACACAGGTACCAAAGCCAAAATTTTACCTACAAGTAATAGCGATGAAGTTCTTGTCACATTCTTGTACAAGTACAATGGTTGGGCGCTTTTGGGTAGAGTGCTTCAAAATGTTTCAAAACTTTTCACAAGTTCTGATGGAGATAAAGTCGATGTCGTTGTTCTTATCATTAATTCCTTAACACAAGTTACTATAGACTGTAACATCGACCAAGTGAAGGAAGTCCTTGAGTATATGTCGGCATATACAGACGATTCTGATATCCTTGAAGTGATTCTCAGACTTTTGGAACAAGGTTTGCATTCTAGAAATGTACGAGTGCTAGAGGCTGTCATCGAACTCTTGTCTCGCCTAATGCCCTTCTTGTCATATAGAATCTGGCCATACTTATCAAAATCCTCCTTGTTATCCCACAACGGAAAAGAGGGACTTGCTGCCACTATTTTTGGGGCTATTGAGATGGTTAATAGCGATTATAGCTTTACCGTTTCTTTGATCAAGCTCACTGAGTCGTTAGTTCAAAACTGTTTGTCTTTGGACGAAGATTACCCTCAGAAATCAAAGGGAATAATTCTTTCGAAATTCGTCAACCATCTTGTTTCTGTATTCGAGAGTTTCACCCATTGCAGATTTAACAAGGCTTATCAGAAGTTAGAAGTCGGTGTCACTATTCTTGACGTCTTCTCTAATGTTTTAAACTATACATATGGCATTGATGGGGATACTAAAGCTATAAATAAAGTCACCAAGGTGTTTTCAGAGTCTGCGACAAGTATATTGGAATCATTCCTAGTTGTAGGAGATGAATACGCGAGGTCTGCTTCTCCTATTTTGACTATGATAGATTCAGTTGATACTAACTTGAACCTCTACGAAATAAGTGATGTGTCTGGTTTCCTTTACGATAGTTGGATACGTGGAGCATTGTCGTTCTCCCTGTTAATCATCAATATCAGATCCATTCTCAACTATCCGCCATCGTCTTTCGAACAAAGTTTGTTTGGTAAGTTGCCTAAACTCGTATTGTCGTATGCTCAATATGCCAGCGTGAGAAGCAATGTGCTAGACTTAATAACTAGCTTGACCAATGGTAAGTGGCCAGAGGAAACCAAGCCATCGTTATTATCGCATTTGGGCCGTGACTATGCACAGGTATTGTTACATTCTTTGGCCACAGACTTAGACAATTCTTTTGATGACTATAGGCTCAAAATTTCATTGTATGACTTCATCTGTGCTGTCATGGAAGGCAACCAAGATGGTTTATCGGTTCTTTTCATTAGTGGAAGGGATGTGTTTGGTGATTTCACCAAAACTCCCAAGAAAACGGATGATTTGAAGCATATCTCCTTATTACATATTCTCAAAAAGAATATTCGTGATATCAACTACTATCCTAACTTTGTTAGCTTGCACTTAGTGGATGCCATTGCGCTTGCTTCAAATTCGTGGACAACAGCAAGAGAGAACGAAAATGATTTGGACTTCATAAATGAGTTGATCACAAAGATCCAACTTGTAATCAATGAAAAGCCACAGTCTATTCATGACTACATTAACAGATGCTATTCAGAGAAGCTTGTATCCAAAATCGCGCAGATCCTCTCTTTGTTCCTATTCACGTCTAGAAACGATGATTGCAAGAAGAATATTATTAATCTAGTCACATCTCACGATTTCATTGAAATTGCCAAGAGTAAATTTGCAATCAAGGACTACCAACCTTCGCTTCACACAAACTTACAAACTTCTTTTGAAAACGAGTTCCCGAAGTTCAAGCTCTCACAGTTCACAAGTGTCTTCTCAAAGAGAAACAGATTCGGTATTTCTGTTGTCTACAACTTGGCTTTTATGGATAGACTCTTCCAGCACGAAGCCAACTGGCCACAACTTAGAGAGGAAGTCATTGCCGCTAGTGTTAACTTGCAATATCTTGATTCCCAAATTTCCAGTGCCAAGTCATTTGGAGCTTTATTTACTGCCTATTGTAGAAGGTTCAACGCTGTGTCAAGTCCAAAGCTCTTGGATTTCACTGCTCATTTGTTGAAGTTAAACATCATTGAGGGTATTCCAGCAGAAATATTTGAGCTGATTTACCACGAACGAATTGAGCTTGCATTCTTTTTAATGTACTCTGTTTACAAGAATACTGAAGTCAAAAAGGATACGAAGTTGGTTTTCGAGATTATCAAGAACTCTTCAGCATTGTTGTCCTCGTCAAGCATGAATTTCCTCACTTCATTGGCTGAATCTACTGGTTACTACAGACCATTGCTCAGAATCCTCTATTGTTCGTTGAATTTGATCAAGGATGACGCCGGAATTTTATTGGAGTATTTCAGTGTGTTCCGCGAACTTTTTGGTCTGATCATTACAAAGGGTACACGTACGTTGTTGATTGAGTTACAAAACGACGTTTATTTGTCACGTACCAACAAGAACCACAAATCAACAAAAATGAACGAGAGAATCGACGACTTGATGATTATCTTATCTATTCTTAAGGTATTTGTCAAAATGAAGTCGTCTTCCAATTTACATCATGAAATGGCTACTCTTGTTAATGACGACGGTACTATTAAGTCTTTGTTGAACCTTTACTCATTCTCGCATTCCATTGAAGTCAACGACGAGCACATTTTTGCCCAATTGAGTTTGATGTTCATTCAAGAACTTATGGTAATTGAAATAATTGCCGAAAGATTGGTTGCCGCAGGACTATTTGTGGTAATAGTTGAGAGTCCAATTTCTAGCCCGGTCAGAGCTGGTTCTACGAGTGTTTCATCTGGTGCTCAGTATCATGCCATTTGGACGAATGGCATTTTACCGATTATAATTGCAAGTTTGACTAAAGTAGGACCCAGTGTCATTCCAGAAGTCTGTCTTGCCCTTCAATTGTTCGGTAAGCAAATTGAATCGTGTATAGATAGCTGGGCCAAGGACTCCTCTACAATCAGAATTCTGTCATCCACAGTCGCAGAGACTAGTCAAATTTTGATTATATTCCAGTTGTTGCAATCCATGAATGTGAGTGAATATTTAAATGAAAATGGCTTGACCACAGAAAATGCAGAAGGCGAAATAATAGACATGAAGGTTTTGCCTGGACTTAGCACCGAATCCAAGAGAGAAGAGTTTGTGGATTGTATTAACAACTTGTTGAAGCATCCTAAATTTTTAACTTCTAGAGTTGCTCCAAGCTCATTAGATGAGCAAAGTGTGATTGAAAAGGGAGGAGAAGATTATGACAATTTCGTTAAGGAATTGATCCAAGAAATTCGCGATTTGAAAGACGTACTTGCTTAATGTTTAGTGTATAATTTAATTTAGAATGGCTACAATAGTAGTAAAAGTTACAAGAAATTGATGTACATAATAAATATATGAGGTCAACTACCGTCAGTGGCAACTAGTCATAGTAGCCAGATAATGTCATACGCTTTGTGACCGTGACCCGACTCCTTAGTCGGTAGGGATGAAGTGGTTCTTGTTGATCTCCACTGGAATAGGTGCGTCTGGTTTTCTCTCTCGTACGATAAGCTTCTCAGTTTCGAAGCCTCCATTGTACCCAGGAGTCCCTACTAAAGTGGAGTTGACAATCGAAGGTAACTTGTCTCCTGTGATTTCTCCGCTGATTAGCTTTTTCCAACTTTTGTTGCAATTCTTGATAACCTCAAGAGTCTCTTTTCTATCCTTATATTTTCCGTTGAATGCAAATTTATTCTGTGGCTTGCCGTCGGCCAATTTGTAGTCTCTGAACCATTGTCTTGTAGTTTCCAAGAGACCTGGGCACTTGGTGTACAAATCATAGATATCAAAGACTTCGTTGGCCAATGGGTCATTGATGTCTATAACGATTACCTTCCAGTCGAGCTCACCATCGTCAATCAAAGCCAAAGAGCCCAAGATTTTCACTCTCTTAACCTGGCCTCTCTGTATTATAGCAGTACCGATTTCGCAGACGTCCAATGGGTCGTTGTCTCCGTAGAGTTGTACCTCTTCTTCTTTAGTGGTAGGATCTTCCCATGTTTGAGGAAATGCACCGTAATTCAGAATGTAGCCGTGGTGAGGAAAAAGATTTCTCACGAAACGGACTTTACCCTTCTTGACATCTTGAACAATTGGGTTTCCTGGGAGCTTCGTGGAGATCTCAAACTTGGCGTTTGTCCAACGAGGAATTTCCACCACGATATTAGCCTCACCTTTCTCTTCGTTAAAGTCAAGAGGAATATCATGGAACCAAGAGAGGATCTTACCTGTCGGCTTATTCACCGCGTAGACCTCGTAGTCCGTGGTGAATTGTGTTCCTTGTGTGGCATTTCCTATTGACTCTGGGGTAATTGGTGAGCTTGTGGAAATGGAATTACACCTATTGGCTGTGAGGTGTTGCAGTGTGAGCAAGAGTCTTGCTGTGGCAGTGGCAGTATGAGACATCTTTATCGATGGTAAGCCGGAAAACAAAGATTTCACAGCACTTTTGTAAAGCATCTCTAAAACATTTAAATATTCCTATTCCTTTTCTTATTTCACAACCAATCTGGAATCTGATAAGAGCTTTGTGGAGTTGAGGTGTGAAAAATTGCAAATCCGAGGATAACATTTGTCTGACAGGCCCAAAAAAATTTCTGCGAGGGGTAGTGAACCGACTCAGTTTATTCGAAGTTGGGTGTAGCGGGGCGTACATCGAAGTGGGTACAGCCACCCCGGAAATGTGGGTAATGTGGATTTGGTGGTACCGGCTAATCTAAGGTAACTTTCCGGGGATCTGGCTCCCCGGAAAGTTGGGATTCAGTAATTCTCGATGCAGTTGTATGTCTGCCGGTGGAGCCTTATTGTGGGAATATGCATAGTGGACTTTCTGCAGCAGACAGACAGACAAACAGAAAGAAAGCAGTATAAGCCTTATAAGCCTTAGTACATTACACATTAGAGTACGCAACCGTGTACGAGTAACAAATTAGATTATAAATAGTACGATGTATACATAGATGAGATATATTAATTAAAACATAATACAAAGATAAATAAGTTTCAAGGGCTGGGGAATTGCAGTTCTTTGTAGGAGGGCAGTGAGTGACACAAATTTCGCAGCATATCTTGGAGCACAATAGCGTGCTTAGTTTTCATCGAAACTGGCTAGCTAAAACTCTAGGTCTCTACTGTGGAGAGGACCTGCTTAGTTAGGAGCTTCTCCAAGGAAAATGATCTTTCCCTTCTCGTCGAATGTTGCGTTTTCATCCGACATGTCAACAATGCCCGCAAAATTTTCGATTTCAGCATTGGAGAAGCCCATAGGATCCTTTGGAATCCACACAGCAGGACATGGAGCGGAAATAACCGGCATATCATAGGCGTGCTTGTTGTCTACATCTTCTGGTTCAATATTGTAAGTTGCTGGCAATTGCTGCTTGGCGTGTCTGTAGTTCAAGAAGACATCTGGTCTGACAAAACGAACAAATGGGTTTTGAGATTCAGTCGTCTTGAAGTCACGGTCAGCCAACAATGGGATGAGTGTTCTTTCAGTTTCTCCCGCATTGATTTCTGCGTCCTCTGCCATCATGTCTTGCTTAACCTTCTCCTGTTCTTCTTTGTCTTCAGCTATTTGCTTCTCAAGAGCACCGCTGTTGTGCTTTCTTCTGCGGTCCAACACCTTGGTTTGGTAGTCAGAAGCACCATGGAAGGAGGCTGTTTGGGAAACACCGTCTAAGGCTCTCATACAATCGACGGGAACCACGGTGATCAAATGGTCAAATGACTCACTGAGATTGAGATGGCAGAAAGCTGTAGCTAAAAGACTGATGACTTGTAAAACAATTGGTCCCCAACCCTTTCCGACAGCAAAAATACCCAACAAACAAATTTGACCAATATAGATACCGACAAAAGTCTGGAAAAGAGCTCTTGGGTAGTGTAAACCTCTGGTATCTGGTCCTTCGACGAAAACATATGTCAAGTTGTGGCAGAAAGCAATATAGATCAAGAAAAAGGCAACACAAGCAAATAATAAGATCATTGGGGCAATGATGGAGAAAGCAAGAGTGATACAAACCAAGTTAGTGAATGCTGGGAAGGTTGTACCCCAGGCAGTAGATCCTAAACCACTGAATCTGGCCCACTTCTTTCTGACGGTGCTATCCAAGAACTTACCCAAAAGATAGTACAAGATCAAACCAACGAATTGGAAAAGGGATCCACCTGCAACCGACAACCCTTGCAAAATCAAGTAAGAAATAAAGAAGTTCGACGACTTAGGTAAATTGTTAGCCAAGACGCTCATGGCAGAAGTTGGTTCTCTGATAATTGCGGTGACAGTTGACGTAGCCGAAGAAGCAATGGCGGTGACCAAGAAACCGTTAACAATCAAGAAAGCAAAGTAGACATTCTGAGTGTATAATTCAATAGACTGAGCAGTTGGGGCACCAGCAATTTTAGCCATTCCTCTAATGAACATAGGCAAGACAGCCATCAAAATTGCTAACAAAATGGTAGGTAATAAACCAGTAACAAGACCCAACAATGGCTTAGGCAAGTTCAAAATCCAACGTAACCATGGCAATTTGTCGGTCAAGTATGTAATTTGAGAGATAACACCGACGAATGCAACAGGAATAGCCCATAAGATGATTAAGGCAGTAACGGCAGCAAAAGCAAGGAATCTTCTGGTGATTCTTTCCCACCAGAACATTCTCAAGTTAGACCATTGAACATCTTCTGGCTCGACACCAGTGAAAACTGGCTTCATTCTCAATGGATTGTGATGAACGGTTGACTGGTATGCCAATTGAGCATCGTATTGGTTCTCGAATTCAACGAAAATAGAGTTCTTTGGTCTGTTGGTTCTAAACTTCTTTTGCATTTGCTTGATTTCAGAGTCAATTTTAGGAATTTCCTCTTTGCAGTAGGTGATAGTGTCGGTTTTCTTCGAGAAGAAACCACCAATTTTGTGCCTTGGTCTTTTCTTTTCTGGAACATAGCCTGAGATGTCGGTAGATTCGATTGGAGTGCCCTTTTTGTCTGCCTTCAATTTATTTTGCACGGCAGTCTTTAACAACTTGTTCTCGGCGCCTTCTAATTTCTTGACTAAACCTTCTCTCTTAGCAACCTTTGCCTCTAAGTCTCTGGCAGTTCTTGCAACATAAATTCTTTTGATACCGTTGAACATCTTGTACAATTGCTTTTCATCCAATAAGGAGTCTGGAACGGTTTGGAAAAGAACAGTTCTAGATGACAACTTCTTGGCATACTTTGGAGAAGCAAGAACAGCTGCTCTTAACGAGTTGTAGTAGAATAATTCACGGTAGATGACGAACACTACACCTCCATAGAATACCCATCCTACGAAGACGTGAGCGTAGTATCTTTCCTTGTGAAGGACATTGGAAATAGCCAATTGGTCAAAACCTTGAGTGTTTGGTTTACCATTGGTGGCATTAACTGGAAGCAAGACGGTCCAAGTCAATAATCCGACCAAGAACACGCATGCGAAACTGAACACATATCTTAAGAAGAAGTAACCGTCGAGACCAGCCTGTTGGATGATAAATGAGTTAGGCTTGGTCAAAAGAATGTAGACCCATCTGAAAGGGTCTCTTGGCAAAGGTTCTGGCTTCTGATCATCGGGAACAAGATCAAACGATGATTTTGGCGAGTAGATTCTCTTGAATCTCAATCTGAGGACGAGGAATCCGATGATGAAGATTGAAAATAGCACCAAGTTAGCCACTAATGTGGTGATAATGGACGAAGTCGAGATCGATGGAGGGCCCGAGCTTGCCATGGTGACGCTATGTTGGGTGGTTTTCGATGCTGGTAGAAGAGGAAAAGTCAACTACCACTAGCAGTTGATGTGAAATTTACTGTGAAATTGTCGCTATAGCGAAGCAGACAAATCAAGTGCAGAATGGTGGTGTTTAAGTAAGATATGTCGCTAGCTAACACGAGTCTATCTAGTTATGTAACGATTTTCCTAGTCAACACTAAACACTGGACTAGCAAAGGAAAACTGAACTAAAAATTCTCCATCACTAATTTACCGTCTTCGTTCCATGTATTGTGCCATTCAGGAACAACAAAACCACCGGACACAATATCATCGTCTTCTCGATGGAACGAAAAATATTATTTGGCAACAAATCAGTGCTCAATGCATCTCCGGCGCGGGAGAACGTTATACAGCCGTGCAGCAAATACAATAGGACACGACACGACGTTTGCTTGTGGAATGGTCACGGCTTCCAGTGGCTGGGGAAATTACTGTATTGCCAATAGGTAGCACTAGGATGAATGGTGGAGTGGTCTTAGGTGGTTTTTACAGCTGGACTACAGTTGGAACGGAGACTAGTTGGTGATTAGAGTTGGATGAGCCCGCGGTGTCCTGGGAATCTCACTAATTCCAAAAAGGTACAACGTCATGCAGCTATGCAGCAGTGCTCAAACGAGGTATCGGGCTTCATTCACCACTTAATAGTCCTTGTACGTCCACTGAGTGCGCTGGCACTAGTCTATTGCGGTTCTAATAGACGGCATGACCGTTCTCTGAGCTATCTTCCTGTTCATTCCCAGCCACGATTCGCTTAGGGTTCTCTGTATCAAAACTTAACTCAGATTTGGGAAGTAATAATACGAGATTGTCTGCAGGTAGAAGGTAAACAAATTTCAGGTCAAGCTGCTGCAGTAGTGTAGCATATGCTACTGAATGATCCAAGGGTGCTGCTGGAATTGAGTTGTAATTCAGGTTGAGTCACGACTCCGAACACTGCCCTCTTGTGGTCAGATATTGTAGACCGGCTAATATAATCGACTTCGATTGCTACCCCAGACCGTCGTAAGGTATTGACTCAAATATCCGTCTATTGTGACAGGTGGACATTTCCATAATTTCAAAGCTAGAAAAATAATCACCCAGAAAATAATCGTCGCGCCTCAAATTTGACGTCGTGAAATTACATCTGAACCGCCATACGGATTAAAGGACTGCTGTTGGAACTGCCATGTGTTGCAAAATTGTCACAAAGAATGGACAAAACAGGGCCAAAGGTATTCTGTTAACAATATATTGAAGGGAATATGATATAAGATATCAGAACTGGCCAAGATCCTTTGAACTAAGTTTAGTCTAGACATTTTAAACTTCCAGAATATTGCCTCGAATTGAGATTCTGACACATTTTTTTGATCATCTGCCAAAAAGTGTCGAAATTTATTGATTGTATAAATTGTAGAGAAGCTCTAGTCTGAAAATGCAGCTTAGTTACTTAATTAGTACTGGGCACACTATATTTACTATGTATTCGTTTCTTGTTCATGATACAACTCCAAAGATTTTGGGATCGATCTTTATTACTGTTTAGCAGTATCAAAGGAGAGATAGAGATAGAATAAACAAGATGGCAATGACTTGTAGGGAGAGAAACTAAAAAGGAACAATCTCTACCTAACACCCTTGGGGAATTCTTTTAATTTCCCTGATGTCTTCGTGTGTTTCCTATATTTCATGGGAAGATTGGAACACATATCCACTATCTTCAAGGATAGACAGAGTCTGGGTGAGTTGGGTGTCTATACGAGGAGCTGGGACAAAGTTGGGAAAGTTTTGTTCGTGTTCGAGCCTTTCAAGGTTGTATTGCTAAATCAAAAGCTCATTTTTGGTTTTGTCAATTGCAATATTTGCCGTGTCAACGTCTAACATGCTCTTGATTTGAGATTCGTCTTGGCTGCGAAAGCGTTCTGGATTCCATTTATCTGTTGTTTCTTCTTTTATATACTGAATCACTCATGATCCCAGCAGGGCCTGCAAATCACGCTTTCCCACCACCTTGGGAAGTCACCCCTGGCAAATACCGTTTTGGTACACTAGTCACCAGGGTGATCCGTCGTTATGCACCCTGCCAACAGCTGAGTTGACTGAATTTCCCTAATAGCTGCTGGGTGCTGGCCCTTCATTATTGAAAAATTCTCAGGACCAGTACATTCTCCGGTAGTACGCGGGTATAAATATATATTCCATGAATAGCCGGAGTCATCGTCATATTGGTATACTCCAGAATTGCACGCCGTGTATGATTTATTCTTAATCAAAGCGACTATAGATGAAAATACCAGCGCAATGCGGCTACCAAAATCGATGACTTCTACATCTCCACTACCATAATATATCGGCGGACACTATATTCAATCCTCTCGTTCACTGTTGATATGTCAGCTGATGTACTCATACCGAACGAGTAAGCACTCATAGTAGCCATTACGAATGTCATAATTACCATCAGTGTTATGCATTTTACCCCACTCATGTCTACCATCTTGTTAAACGAGAATAATTCACACTCGTATTAATGTACTAAGTATGATACAGCCTTTTAAGATGGAAGTATATTCCTATAATGTTTCTTCTAAGGTGTACGTATATTCCTATCATGATAAATGTTTTATTTTAAGGGGGTTATTCATTTTTTCATTCTTTGAATTTTTTTCTAAGGTAGATGTTTATTCGCATCATGATACAAGAACACTTTTTTTTAGGTGGACGTGTTTTCCTATCATGATACATAATGGGTACAGTTGAACCCCTAGCTAATGAGAGGAGATACAAATCAATGGTGAAGTCGATTAGAAAGAAGAGGAAACTACATTAAACTAGAATAACTGTTTCCTACTCTTTTTTTTGACGAAATGGCATGTATTACGACTAAAGTCTAACTTATCTACTACAAAGTATATAAATCATCCTCTAATCCATACCGAATGGTGGAGGAAATCCTAGGATAAAAACCTCCGAATGATATTACCTAAAAACTAGGTGATATCCTTAGAAAACTGTAGAAAACTTGTAAAATTTTTTTTTTGACGAAATGGCATGTATTACGACTAAAGTCTAACCTATCTACTACAAAGTATATAAATCATCCTCTAATCCATACCGAATGGTGGAGGAAATCCTAGGATAAAA